>NW_010584371.1:72649-82792 GCF_000705375.1 Tinamus guttatus | reverse complement strand
ATCTGAGGTAACCTGGACTCCCACATCTTCTTAGGTCAGAAAGACTTTCTTCCCCCCTAAATACATCCCCAAAAGTGAAACCAGCACTAAATAAATAGATGTCTAAATGCAAGAACTGCCTTAAAAGAGTACATTCAAATAATAAATATATTAGCCTGAAATTAATTCAAATTCAAACATCTCCTTGCCAATGCTCCCAAAGTTACCCCTCATGAAAATGTATTATTACTTTTGTCCAAGTTACCTTGAGGATTCTGTAGTTGTTTCATAAGTTCACTCAAGTTATCCTTTGAACCAGGCAAATCCATTTTATTAATGGCAAGAAGTGCAGGCTTTCTTAGAAGTTCTTCTTTGTACAGTTCCAGTTCCTTAAAAGACAAGTGAATTTGACTTGGTATTTGTAGTTTAACAAATACTAGTTCAATTTTACACCTTGTCTCTTAATTGTTTGTCTAAAGAGTCCTCATGGGTAAGCACCTGTGAGGTGCACTGAGGTGCTCAAAGTTGGTGTATGAAAGTTATTTGTCAGAGGAAAACACTTCTAACAAACATTCAGTGATGGCTTTCTCAAATTCAGATGTTTCAGGTAAGCAGTCTGGACAGTTCTGAAACATCCTCCTGCAAAAGGATGACAGTTTTATTCTTTTATTTTCCTGATATTTATACAAGCTCATATACAAAATCAATTTGTTCAGAAAAAGTTCAGGCTTACTAGCAAAGCCTTTGGACAGTTTCCAATTCTTAAGCATTTTCATGGACAATGCTTTATACTGGGCATAAAAGCACTAGCATGAAGCAGCTAAACATAAGTACATAGGGGAAGACTCATTATACAAAGTCAGAAGAAAAAAAAGAAGAGTTATTAAACAAATAGTTTTCATGACAAAAGGAAATGAAGTTTGCAAACCTTGCGCCTAGCAGCCCATCTGTGCCTCCATCTCTCTTAGAATATGCAGTAAGGGCATGAAGGCAGGGACTTAACTATATCCCTGCCATTTCTACTTTCTAAAAGACCACCAAACTGCAGTGAAAAGGTGTGGTGTTTTTTTTTTTTTTTTTTTTTTTTTTTTTTAAATAAACCTTAGCTTGACTGTAAGAAGTATCTTCTTTCAGATGCTGCAGTTTATACAAAGCAAAACAGTTCCAACAGGAACAATAAAATAGAAGTTTCATAATTCCAGGTAATTTTGAACTTGTTAACTGGCCTCATAAATCCAGCAATCACATTAAGATTTGAAACTTCTTAATCAAACCTGTATAATTGCCCCTTTAGGCTCAAGAAGAACTACAACCAACAACGAGGAAAATGAGAAGTACCTTTGTTAGAAGCAGTATAGTTTCAAAGGCTGTTCTGAAATGAGTCTTGTTAGACAGTTGAAACCCAGATACATCAACCTGAAAAAGTTAAACAACAACAAGCTCTGCAGTTTATGTCACAGTATCAGGGTACTCTGCATCAACTACTCTGCAATAAAATGTCCAGGAGTACGCCCTAATTGCTAAGCAAACAACAAAGCATTTATCCACCAAAATAGAAATCACGCATGCTGTCGACAAAAAGTGACTGGTTTCGGCAGCATGTTCCTTAAGGTGTTGGTTTCTAAACCTCTTTTGTGAGGGTATCTAATTGCTTAAAAAAAAAACAACACTTGCCTTATTTATGTTTGGAACACTTCCCAGATGTAAATTACTTGGCAAACTTGAAAATAAATTCTATTTAAGGACTGAATTTATCATCAAGTTATTCAAGCTTTCCATTCTAAAAACAACATTGTACATTCACTTATCCTGAAACATGCAATTGCAAACGTGATTTTCCAAATATACTTCAATTAAAATATACTTAATGCACTGCCTTTGATTTCACTAAGCTCTAAGTTTTATTTCACTTACAACCAAGAGAAGCTGTTTCGTTCTTTCTATATGTTTGAGAAATTTGTGGCCCATTCCTCTGTTTGCATGTGCACCTTCAATCAGTCCCGGCAGATCAGCTACTGAAATCTAAGAAAAGAGAATTTTCAAATAAAAGCAAAATTAGGCAAAAATGGTGAGTTTGGACTATCAATATGTACTATGATTTTATACAGACAAGCGAACTCGGGACAGAGAAGTGTTAGAAATGTACCTACTTTGAGACTTCCTTTACGAGTACATATTCCTTGGAATAGCAGAGGAGAGCAGTTTTCCAGCAGCCTGCATTGGCCATTTCAATACATTTAAAATCTGTTATCAGGTTTAAAGGAAATGCTACTATTACAGAGAAACTGCAATCCTCATCTTCATCTATTCATTTATAGCTATTTGTCAACTAGCAAATAAAGGATAATAATACCTCAGTAAAGATCTTCAAAAAGTTACTTGCTACCCGAGAATAAATCAGATTCTGGAGAGCAGGCAGATTAAGGTTATCAAGTCATACAGAAATCAAACCGTCACAGGAAAAGAAAATGGAAGTCTGATCTTTGTAGCTACAAAGATTCATTTTACCAAATGCAAACCAATGTAACGTTGCTCCCCTAAACACAAACAACTCCAAGACTTTCTCTTCTCCTCTTAAACTGCAATTAGATTGAGTGGTACACCAGCTGTCAACCAGAGACCAGCAGGGACTGTCAAAACAGACCAAGATCTGTCATTTTCTCTACTGACTGGGAGAGCTGTCCACATCACCGAGGGACAGTTAAGACAGGTGGAAGAACAGCAGGATAATAGTAAAAAACTCAAACTCTATTCAGTAACTCGAAAAAAGCTATCACAAGGGACAAAGAAAGGCTTCAAAGCTGGGCTCAAAGCCAGCACACAATAAAATTTCCGCTTTGCTATCTACTGTAGGATGGAGCCTTCTGGTGGACCAATGCTCCCTATCTTGCTGGCGAGTTTCACTCCCACTCACCTGCCATGGTGCTCACTACCTTGTGAACATTATGCTTTTCTTATGCATTTCAAGCTTTGCCTCTGAATTTTTGACTTACAGAGATTTGAGATTCCAGTGGGCGAATCACAGACTTGCAACAAGAAACAAGCTAGAGACTTGGAACAGGGGCAACCACCTGCAGGTGTGATGTGTTTGGGTGGTGTATAAAACCACCACCACCACCACCACCTTTAGCAGTCTTTCAAAGAACATTTTTTTTTTTAACAGAGCTTATAAATAAACTCAGATTCTCTCAAAGCAGCATGCTGTTCACATATTTTGGCAGAAGAAAGAAAAGGTTCTGCCAGTTTCTACAATCCAGTGGAAGATCTAAGCTAAGATCTGAGCTCAAACTCCTATTTGGATCTTCTACTTTTGTGTCTTTGTATCTCAATTTCCTCCCTGCCCCAAGTACCAGACTCAAAAGGCAACAGGTACCTTGCATCTGTTTTGTCCTTCATAACACACTATGATGAAACAAACCAATTGCTACACATTTTCTTACATATTTCAATGTCTAATAGGGGGAAAAAAAAAGGTAGTTAGGAATAAGGAATAGGAATAAGTACATGAGCCTGTTGAGGGAGGGAGAGGATAGTCGCTTTAATTACTGCTTTGAATTGTTCTTTTGTTGCTGCTTTCAGAGTAGCCAGACTGAGATCTGAAATACCCCATTGGTCACAGATGCTTACTTCAATGACAGCCACTACCTCCCTTGACTTAGAATAGTGCTTACAGTTTTCATTCAGCACCTAACACTGTGGTATAAAAACAATGAACTCCAGAATCAGCCAGCAGCAAAAGGTGACGTCAGACTGCGGAAAGGAAAGCGGGAGTGAGAGCAGTTTTCCTGCAGGAATATCCTATTCCACCAGCACAGGCGACAGTTTCTGACTCCCTGCAGGGACTTTTCCAAAGGCTATAAACAAACCTGTTATTTGCAGTATAGTTTTCCAGAATAAGTTACTCTTAACTAGGGAATAAAATGGGTTATGAAATTTTTCCCTTTGATGCTTAGAAAAAGACATACCTCCTTTATTACACAATTTGTTAAAATACTTTGAACAATATTACAACTGTTTCAAAGGATTCAATTGCTAATTTATTCATCTTATTGCTTAGTAAACAGTACTCCAAATAAAGTCCAGCCAACAAAAATGAGATTATTTTTTACGATCAAACAATAGCTAAAAAAAATCAAATTAAATAAGTCTCTTGAAATTTTCAAATCTTCTTTAAAAAAAACTTCTCCAGGATTCTGCATTTCTGTACTTGCTCAGTATTTTTCTGATGTCTGTAAATCTTAATTTAAAGCATGTGTGTAATGAGATAATATTTTAACATATCATCATAGACAAATCAATGTTACTTGCTTTGCTAAAACAAAACAAAAGATATGTGTATACATCTAGCTGTTATTTCCCATGGGAAAAAAGTACTTAATTCTCATGAAACTGCAGCGCGCTACTCACTCTTATAATCCTCTGCTCTGTAAAATAAGGTGGGTGCTAATTTTCATCTGTAATCGTCTGGTAAGTAATAAGTAACGTTAAGAATCCCAGAGCATTATGTTTCGTATTTGTACCAGCTAATTCTATTTTAATATACTCAAAAGACAGGTAGTAAAAAAACGGACTATATAAGCATTAGATAAAATTAACAAATACCACGGCTGCTCAAAAATTAAGTGCTGAGATACCAAATTCTGCATTTTAAGTTCTCTGAACCTTTAACTGTGACCCAAAGCACCATTTGCAGGGAATATGGGGAAAAGGAAGCTCGATACAAAGAAATAACAGTATGGACTTCTTTGCCTAATTTGAATAAATGCAGATTTCAAGCACCAGCTACTCAATCCCCTAAGATTATTGATTCTGAAGAGGAAAAGAGTTTCCTCCCTTTTATATCTGAAGCATGCTTTTTGTTAACTCATCTGCCACCCTTTTATGCATTTGCCTTTTATCTTGGAAGCAATGAGCTCATACATACTTTAAAAAAAATACATCAAAGAAGCTTGAAGAATCAAGATGTTTACTGTAGCTCTATATAAACCTGGGGCCCAATTCTGCATCAAAATCTACTTGCAAGAAAACTGTCACAGTCTCACTTTGGGTTGAGCAAATTCTCCTCCCCAGCCCAGCGGATACTGCCAAAAGGGTTCCACGCACCACAGAACTATGTCCTGCTTTTACCAGAAGAACCTGGTTAGAGCTGGCTTGACAAAAACCAAGGCAGTGGGGCAGGAAGTACCACCAGCCTTCCTGAGCTGCCGCCTATAGCATATGGAACCGGATCCAGGTACTGCACTATCCTGGCTGCTAGGGCAATCACCCTCAGTCTGTATCATTTTACTTTTTTTTAACTAAAAAAAATAAATAAAAGTATATTAAATATGTGCACATGATATATACGTATCAGAAAAAATACAAGCAGGAAGTTTCCTTTTTTCTTTCTGAAAGGGTGTTAAACAACATAACATGCCATTATATGCACTTATAACGAACAACAAAAATGAACATTCATACCAACCTGCTTATAATCTGCATACATGATCTTTCCCAGTTCAGGCTTTATTGTTGTAACTATAGAAAGGGAGAGAGGAAAGGAAAAGGATACTGAAACAGCAAGTTACCTCTTTTAAGTATTTCTAGAATTTAAGAATTTGTACAACATTTTAGCATATAATACGGTTATTTCCAGTTTTCTATTATAAACCTGCAAACCAAGACATAGAAAATACTTTTTACTCTTATGAAATGCTACTGCAGTAAAAACAAGAATATAAGCTTACATGCATAATCTGCAATCTGAGGCTTGGCATGAGAGACTTTGCTTAGTAGAGATGACTTTCCTGCATTTGGAAACCTAGAAGGAAAGTGAGCATTGATATGGTAAATAAATAATTATGTGATATCTCTGTATCTTATTACCAAATATACTTTATGCAACCTCATTGCTACAGGCTTATTTCCATGAAGACTTTTTTTTTTTTTGGGGGGGGGGGCAAACACAAATCATTAAGATTTGTGGGTTTTAATAAGTTCTGAGCCATTTTTCATTTTTATGAATACTACAATGCTTCCCAGGGCTGCAGGCAGGCAAGGTATACAAGCATATTTGCACCTAGAACAGACTTGAGAAATCTTTCAAAGTCACATGGAAAGAAAAGCAGCATTCTGTATTCCTGTTTTCATTCTCCACCTGCCATTGCTAATTTTCTAAATAAAACATACCTGTGAAACCCCAAAAGCTGGTTGGTGAGACCTGACTTTTGCAATTCCTTCCTTTATAAGAATCAGCTATACCTGATACTATACTAAACTACTATACTATAGGTATACCTATACTAAAGAAAACAGCAAACAACAACAACAAAGTCCCTTAACAGAAGCAGTATCTTTCACAAAAATAAATAAATAAAAAGTAATCCAGGGAGTATAACTATTTGCTGAAACAGAAACATAAGTTACAACTGAAAATTTTATAGGTTAAGCTGAGTTGTGAAAGACACAGAAGCCTTGATCAATACAAAACCGCAAGCTAATATTCTAGGCAGAGTAGGGACTAGAGTCCCGCTTCAAAGCCATCTGTCACAAACTGGAAACCACACTGGACTTCTGTTCAAGTTCCATTGACAGTCGGTTACTGCACATTTCCTTACCAGTGACCAAAGAAATCTGTGTCAATGGGCAACTGGGTATAGAAAGGCACATGTCACTGAAAAGGCGACACACACATAAAGCTAATGCTCTGCTTTTCAATATATACACTAGTAACAACCTGTTAACAGAACAGCTAATGAGAACATGAGCTAATGAAAAAAAAACAAGATCAATCTTACATTAAGGGGCTTTACTTTTCATCAAGAAAGAGATCTAATGACTCTTTTTATAGCAGAAAAATTACTGAGGGTAATTTTAATGCCCTCTGATCTTGAAAGATGCCTTAAAGGCATTTTGGAAGGTTACTCTTGTCATATCCTCAGGCAAACATTTTGCTCCCAGTGACGCACAATATACTCTTTGAAGTTTAGATTGCAACCTATACTATGCATCACAACCTGTACCCAAACCTGATGACCCTTTCTCAAGCCTACAGGTTTTTTTTTAAGCACTTATAATCTTCTGAAATAATAAAAACAAACTCAAAGAGATCAAAGTACAACAACAAAGTACCAGAGATTGATTCATACTCTCCAAAGGAAAATAAGATTCTCCTCTAATTAATTGATAATGACTTTTTCCATGCTTTTTACAGTGAAAATGTCAGCTAAAATACAAACCAAACTACAGGACTAAAGAGGCAGTCGTAAGCAGTTTTATAATAATGTTATATAGCTCCACGATTTTTCAGAAGCTCCAAAGGCAGAAAAATTTTGCATAAAAAGTACTGAAGACATTTTGAAAATGACAGAATTTCATATGAATCTGATATTAACAGAGCTGTTAATCTATTTCTAATAAAGAAATAAGAATCTTTTAGCTAGCAAATCATGCTGTCTTCAAGTCTCCATGCTTTAAGGGTATAATACTTAGAAAAGCATATACCAGTTAAGATTTTTTTTCCTTCTAGAATAGCTTTTCTCATTTTATGCTTTTCAGAGCTTTCGTAAATAAAGAACAGAGGGGAAAAACACATTAATTGATGCTATATAAACCAACACTTTACAGTTTTAGTTTGTTAAAAGCTTTCTCAAAAAAAAAAGTTTTACTATTAATCACCAACACTGAAAAGCACCAAAGCAAAACTAATGGAATTTCTTCAGTTCTAGTTTGTAATTACTTCCTTCCAATGTTCCATCCTGTTCATTTGGGAGGGCTGACTACCTGTCCTTTGAATTTTTTATGAATAGCACTACCAAAAAGATCCACTTGTGCCAGTAGCATGAAGTGGGAGCTGCAATATGGGTAGCATCTTGACTTTATTTTGCACCTCCTACTTACTTCATAAATACTGGTTAAACATTATGATAATCACTTCAACTGCTAAACTCAATAATTTTGTTTAATGACCCTGATGCAAGAAACCAAACAAATCCACAAAAGTGTAACCAATATTTGCCAAATTTTAATACTGATTTGAATCAATTTTAATGGTGCTTAAACAGTATTTGATTTTTGTAAGCTGCATGTAATTTAAGCACCAAGACAAACCTACACTGACACTCATTCCCCAAACTGTAGAATTCCTTGGCAACCTTGTTTGAAATTTTCTACTTCATTTTCTGACATCTCAACTCTCAAACTTCAATACACAGTTACAGTACTTACCCAACTAAGCCTACATCTGCTATAAGTTTTAAGTCAAGATGAACAATTCGCTTCTGACCCTTGCAAGGCAGGAAGTTTGTGGCCAAAGAGCCTCCGAGACCTCCTCGAGCTACCAGGCACCTCTCTCCTGCTGTATTAAGCTCTCCTGAAAATAAATTCATTAATGAAAAAGCATGATTCCCCACAATAATTCAGTACTGATTCTCCCACTTAAATGTGTCTCCCTTATTGAAGGGAGAATTCTCATTAAGATTCCCTGAAAGACCTGTGCACTGATGGGTTAACAGAGTCCCTTCTTTGCTTCAAAACAAATAAGACCAAACATACACCAAATTCTATACCAGAAGGGAAAGTATTATTAATGTCAGGAAGAATGGCTAAGTACAGACAGGCAAAGCATGGCTAAGATGACAGTTCTGAAGCTTCCAATACAATCCAAAATTAAATTTGAAGGTATTTTTCAATAGTTGTAGTTATTGACAGCAGTTTTGATTCAAAAATAAAAATAAAAAATGCACCTTGAATTACAGATATGTAATTCTTACACACATCACACATACACAAGACTCAGATGTTCCACATTTTTCCATTAAGATCTACCATGGCCTCTTAGATTAAGTTTTTTTTTTTAAAAAAAAAAACACAGTATTTGTTTATGTAATATGATATCTACTTTACCTATGTACCTATAACATATTTTGCCATTAGCTAAGCATGTAGAGCCATTTGTGACTTCAGTTAGAACTCTGGGTAGTGTGAGTAGAAACACTGAGAAACTGTGAAGAAACTATGGAGAGGTATTTCAAGATCCCTCTTTTCAAAGGGATCGTCCAAGTTAACACCAAACACTTTCAAAAAAACAGATTATAAACATTTTACATAACCTGAAATGCTGACATACAAAAAGGATCTTGATCTTTTTAAAGCAATTTTCTACTTCAGTAAAGTTAGAGGGTCACTTGACTTGGTTCATGGACACCTGATTTATGCAGGGTCATTAATGGGGACTCTGTACAACTTCCAACCTTTCACACTTGCTGGTAAAGAAATTCTCTTTCTGCTGAATATAGCAATGCAAATTAATTACCCCTAGTTTCTCAAAGAGGAACTTTCTTTTTCAGCAACTGCTGCAGTGTAATTTTTGTCAGTATTGATTTGCCCAAGAAAAGCAAAAAGAAATATCTATATTTTGGGGCATATGTAATTCTAAGATGCTGTGTTTCAGAAGCGTGAGAAGTTTGCTAGATGCCATCAATAAATACAACAGTATCTACTAGACACACTGAAAGAACCCCAGAAGTGCTTACCGATCTGCTTTCCATCTTCACAGAGGACTGAAACCCCCAGGGGCACATGGACTTCGCAGTCTTGTCCTTTTTCACCTTTGAGCGCTCGAACGCTGGGAGAAGTTAAAGAACGCCGAGTGACTCCGGTGGCTTTTCGCTCCCTGGCAGCGAGGCAGCTGGGGGCCCTCGCCGAGCGCGTCCTCACCTGCTGTTGGCGCCGCTGCCCGCGACGAAGCGCTTGTGGGGATGGCGCTGCTTGATGCCCTTGAGCGTGGCGCGCTCCTGCGCCACGAGCCACACGTCGCCGCCGCGACCGCCCTCGCCGCCGAGGCGCGGGTAGCCCATGCCGCCGCTGCCGCCCCGCACGTAGAGCCGCAGGGCGTCGATGAAGCCGCCGTACTGAGGGAACAGCGCGTCTCACGTGAGCGGGGCGTGCGCTTCGGCATTTCTATTTGCCTTACACAGCTGCTAAAAACGAAGCGGTCAACACCGCCTGCAAGGCTCTTTTACGCAGAAGTGTTGGCAAACAAGAGGGAAGCAAGCTCGGGAAGCAGACACCCAACCCTCCTCAACGTGACTTTTACAGTTCTTTTAACGGGGGAGGCATTCACCACTCCGCCGCACTCCCAGGCCCGGCCCGCACACAGGCCCGGGCAGGAGGGCCTGCGGCCTT
>NW_010584371.1:31963-72154 GCF_000705375.1 Tinamus guttatus | reverse complement strand
TTTTTTTCAGGGAAAGGATCACAGTGTTGAAAGTGGAAGTGCTGAAAACCCTCCCCTCTCCCAAATTCTTCCATAAGTCTTTATGTAGAAGCATTTTTTCTAGTTATTACTAACATATTTTTTCTAAGGCATCAATTGTCATGAAAGGAGTAAATATTCAAATCCTATCTTTCACCTCTTTCAAGCTTTACAGTAGGAAATATTCTCTTAAATTCATTTGTAGGCAACTTCAGGGGAGTCACTACCTTTTAGAGTAATTTGAAACTTAAAATAGGTGCATCACCTGATTTTTTTTTCTACATAATAAAAGCAGGTTACAAAAGAGTGTTGTGCTGCGTATGTGCTGAACTGGTGAAGAGGCATCTACAGAGAGCAAATCGTCTTGAACGGCTCCCTGTGTGTCCCTGTCTCTCAGCCCAGGGTTTAAACTTAAGTGGGCTGAAACTGAGCTGTAATTGCTCAATATTTAAAAAGAGAAAAGTGATGTGGCCAACCACAGACCTGTAGGTCAAGTCTAAATTGCATGCAAAGTTTTAGAAAAGAGAGGTTTACCACAGATATATAGATCTAGAAAAAAAAAACACCTCAAGAAAGTGTTTGATATCGTATCACCTGGGAAGGCATGAGAACATGGAAATTAGGGTAGAAACCATTAAGTGAGATAGCCACAGTTAAGGTTGTACAAGAAGAAGTTAAAAGGCTGGTTTGGGGATCATTAATATTTTCCTGCTATCCCTGGTGCAATTGGTAAGAACATGCTGATGAAATCTGGTAGTGAGAACATTTCAGGAGATGTGCTTCTGGGTGAAGTAGGGAGATTTTAGTTCTTTTTTTCTTTTAAGACCCTGTTGAGATTTCGTTGGGGACTGTGATCATTTCTAAGCAATTTTTCTGTAGTTCTAAATAAGTCACAAGTGTTGAGCGGAAACAAAGGTAAAGAAATTAACCAAGGATCATTGGAGGGATTGAGAGCCTTTCATATGAAAAGATTATAGACTAGGCTCTGCTTGTTTACTTGAATAAAACAAAGAGGGGGGCTGTGAGTGCTGTCTATAAATATAGCAGGAAAGCAAACATGAGGGATGAAAACCATTTAATTTGCAGGACAAGGTTGGCACAAGAACAAATACATACTATTTACTAATAAATTTAGTTTGTAAATTAAAATAATGTTTATAGTCAGTAGTGAAATCACATTCTGAAACAGCTTTTCCATGAAATTAGTGGGAGCAAAAACAGCATATGAGGAGGCTGTGCAGGGGAGTTTTCTGTGGTGGCGGGGAACTCTGTGAACCTATTCAGGAGAACATTTCTGTCTACGTTGCGATGCAGATGCTTACGAATACGCCAGCAGAATACTTTGTGCAGATTTAAGCTTTATAATATGCGAAAGATTCGGGAGTCTGATCTGGGTAGTAAGCAAAGATGAGATATTCTTAAATGCACACAGGTTAGGCTGTGCTTGTGCCGCTTGACTAAAGCATATGGTGTGGTATTATGTAGAAAAGGGTGAAAAAGGGGGATTGGCAAGAGAATAGTTAGGTGAGATGGAAAATGCGAGAAGCTGCAGATATCAAGAGGGCTGTTGAGAGTAGCAGGGTCCATAGCTTGCTGGCTAGCAGAGCCTTAAATGCTTATGCTTAAAAGCCTTAGGCTGAGCTTTTTAACACACAGCAGAAGATCGCATCCAACAACAGGTTCATGTGTAGACTTCCCAGAGATACCAGCAGAGATACTAAGGTTAACTGAACAGGATGAAAGCAATCAACAGCTTAAGTTGAAAAAGGGGAGACAGAGCAAAACTGGTCTCTGCATTGTAACAGGTGAAGTGTCCATTGACGTTAACACTAGATTCATTTCAGCACCAAGAAAGCTCATACCAACAAGAGCAGGAAATCAAGCAACTTAATAAAATACTTCCTTTGAGATGTGCTGTTATGCATTTTTTGGAGTCTTTTATACCCCAATGTACACGGTTGCTCATATACAATGCTAAAAATAACTGAAGTTGTATTTCTGATTAGTGGTACAGAGGGTGACTCAATTTTTCAGTGAATCCTGTTTATGTAGGAGTGTGCAGATGTGTAGTCACAGAGATAGCCATAATTTAGTCATATAGATGGCTGCTGGCATATTAAAATTCTCTGAACTGTTTTACACAGTCTGTGTGTATTCTGAGCTTTGTGCTAGAGAATACTTCAGTTCCTGCTTTTTCTGCTCTGCAGCTTCAAATGCTCCCGTATGATAGCTTGAAAATCCAAAGGTACTGCTACCTCACATCCCAGTTTCACCACTGTTTCTTTCCTCTCATGACATAAATCACTAGGTATTGCACTGTCACCAACTGTAGTAAGAACAAGCTATAAAATCTCTCTCCACCAGGATCTTAAAACTTCCAGCAGCACTTTGAAATTTGTAGTTTACTTGCAGTATTTTCTTGGTCTAGAAAAGAACTAACTTCAATGGGAAAGTTGAAAAATTAAGCTGGAAACATTTTAACAGCATAGCTTTATTTTAAGGTAGAATTGGAATAACTAAAAAATGTGAGTTTTCTTTCTATGCTTTTCTAAACATGGACAAAATACTTCAGTACTGGAAAGCTAGCATAAAGGTCTTTGAAGTTCAAAGAAATAACTACACCAACATACCTGAAGTCCAGATGATCTAAAAAATTGATGTATTACTTCTATATTTTTAGGGAGAATTAAGCATTGCCCAATATATGCTTTTCAGTACGTACATGTACACGTACGTACATGCACACACACACAAAAAGCCACCAGGTGGAGATACTTCCACCATTATATTAAAAAGGATCAGCTGTAGTAGAACTGCTCAAAGCCTATGCTATGAAGTGCTGGAAGAAGGCTCAGTGTGCTTTATTTTGGTCGAGTCCCATTTATCAACTAAAAAGCTTTTCAATATCACAGGAGTTATAACTTTCTTCAATCCCCTCTCACAACCCTGTGCAGTCCATGGACTGCACATTTGTATATCTAGTATCTTCTGAATTCTTCCTGAATCCCCTTGCAAGATGGAGAAACACTCCCCCCCCCCCAAAAAAAAAAATCTCATTTATATTTAGCCATTGATGGGCAAAAATCTGCTTTCCCAGGTATGTGGAGAGGGACTGTTCTTGTTTTAAGGGCTTTCACCTTAAAACTGAGCTTTTATGTAGCTGTCAGGTACATGACGTTTTATGAAGATAGTCACAAATTTACTTTCTTTCACCTCACCATTTCTGAACTAGAAAGTGTGATAGTAATACTTACCTAATAAGTGTGATTAGGGCTTTCTTCATGGTACTTTTTGAGCTCCATCCTACCATCTTCATGTAAATACTGCAGAATTAATAGTTATCAATACTTTTGGTCTCTGTGTAAATCCATGGCCTAAATTCTGTGTTCCCAGGTGGTTCTCCCGTATAGGTTACAATGTCCCGGTCCTTATCTGGCAAGCATGTATGATAATAAATGGTAATGAAATGTGACAATTAACCTCCAAGATAATTCTCACGTGGGGAGGTGAATATTTAGCTATCATCAATGAGTTCTCATGTGAGTAAGTTCTTAACGTTTTTAAAAGAACATTGTTGATGACAAAGGACTTCAAAAAGAGAAACTCATTTTTCATTTAAATAAGTGTCCTAAGAAAAATCTATTTCTTATCATTTTGATTTCTATAAATGTGCTATGGGAATAGCTCATTTTATGGTTAAAAGGGTGGATTTATTAACTAGGTTAGGAAAATCAAGAGAAGTGCATTTGATAAAAATAAACCTGTATGATGAAGAAAAAGATTTGAGAACTGATATCAGTAGCTGTTGGAGTAAATGGAAAACACTGTGCTTACAGCAGGATCTTGCACTAATGCACCTAAATGGTATGAATTGGGGAACCAAATGACAAGAGGGAATTGTTACAGTGCCTAAGAGGCTACCTACCTTTTTCTTTTAATGTCTTTAAATAACTTTGAATATTTGCCTGTTTCACCACAAGGTTAATCATGTTAATGAATGTGATGCTCTATAAAGCAAACAGGAGGAGGAAAAGCTCAGTTTGAAAACCGTCTGAAAACTAATTTTGTTTACTAATATGAAGGAGCTTTTTAAAAGGTAGGTTCCTTGCAAAACCTTTGTAACACTTTAATCTCCTTGGTTATTAATGCTCCTTCATAATTTCAAGGAGTAATTATATCTAGTATGGTTTAACTTCTTTTACTGATACAAAAATTTGAGAGATAAATTAACTATATTCCAGTGTTCCGGAAGTTTTCTTCTTAAAGCTGCTGAGGTTCAAAGGTGGTTATTATTCTGAAGCAATATTTTGAAACAATGTTTAGATCAGTAAAGCTGGAAAGGATTCTAGAAGATAGCTGGAGTTCTGAATGGTGTTGCTTTCAAAGCAGATTTTTATTTTCCTTTAAGACTGTATACATTATTTTCGTGGCAGAAGTTGTTACATTTCCACCTAAAAGAACAGGCTGGTGCTGTCTTATTCTGTTCCACCAAAATATATTGTGAAACCCTAATAGATACAATTTTACCACATGCTTGTCCTATATTTTTATGAGTGCTGTCTTTGAAGGTAGGAGGTTCCCTGAAATCGCAGACTCACAGAATGGTTGAGGTTGGAAGGGACCTCTAGAGATCATCTAGTCCAACCCCACTGCTCCAGCAGGGACACCCAGAGCACGTGGCACAGGGTGGCATCCAGTCGGGTTTGGAAGATCTCCAGAGAAGGAGACTACACAGCCTCTCTGGGCAGCCTGTTCCAGGGCTCTGTCACCCTCACGGTCTTGAAGTTTTTCCTTCAGATGGAATTTCTTGTGCTTCATTTTGTGCCCTTGTTCTGTCACTGGGTCCTACTGAAAGTAGTCTGGCCCCATCCTCTTGACAGCCTCCGTTAAGACACTTCTTGTACACGTTGATAAGATCTCTTCCCTGTCTTCTGCAGGCCAAACTGGCCCAGCTCTCTGAAGTCCTTCCTCCTAAGAGAGATGCTTAAATCCTTCAGTCTTCCCCATAGCCCTCCGCTAGGCTCTATCCATTTATTCCATGTCTAGTTCTGGGGAACCCAGAATTGGAACGGGGGATACTCGTGGTTTATGTGCTTAGGTGCTTCAGACTTTTGGTTTGTTGTACATGATTATTCATGTACATGTATATTAATATTTGCATGGAAAAATAAAGTTTGAGTTACAATCTTGAGCTGTTGGGAATATTTGCATGGAAAAATAAAGTTTGATTTACAACTGACACTCAAATTCAGGAGAAAAAGAGCTAGTGATGTATTTATACCAGAGCTTTCCCAGTATGGAACAGGCCGCATTTCTCCTGGTGATGTATTATGCAAAAGGTTAGACCTACCAAAATACACAAACGAACCTTACAGAGAGCTATTGATTTTGTGTGTAAGTTCAGTGGGATCTGAATCCCGCAGGGAACTGGAGCTCCAAAGTCCTTGCTGCTACTTGCAGGATGAAACATCTTAATGGTCCTTTGAACAGTAGCCACTCAAAATTTCATGTCTCTTTACTTTAAAAAGAAGGAGCAAAGCTGTGCGACAGCCCAGGTTTTACGAGTGCTTGAGGTTCCTACCTTCTGCTGCGATCCTTAAGAGAGCCCTTCTGATGACGTGGTTTCTGTGAGACAATTACCAAGTGGATGGATGGCATCCAGAGCCCTTGCTTTTGAGCTGGCTGAATAGCACTTGATACAGAGTATTCCTCCCCAAGTTGTGCTAGATTGATGGCGTGTGAAAAAGAAACTGCTCTTAAACTTCCCATGTGAGTAATTTCCTTTGGTTTTCAGATTTGGTTCTACAGAAGAACTTGGATTAGCACTCCTCATGCCACATGTCTTTGAAACACCTTACATCCATAGACCCTTCCAACATGTAGGACAGACCCTGGTATCTTAAGTTAATAGTGAGGAAGTCGCACTGGCCGAAGGGCCCAGGCCTGTAAGCTGTTCTTCGTAAGCAAACATCTGGACCCAAAGTTAAAGCGAAATAACTTAAGATTCTCGCTCCCTACCACATGGCCAGGCCATGGCACAACCAACGCTGGACTGCAGGTTCTCCCAGCCTTCTCCCCTGTCAAGAGCCATTTCCCGCCCTCAGTAAGTGAGGGAGAGCTAAACCACTTCTTTCCACATAGATACAGTGTGAAAGGGACTGGGACATCCCTTAGGCAGCGCTGCCCAGTGCTCTGACCTTCTCTGATGGGTGACAAGGCACCACATGTCAGCCAGGTGAGGAGGTGCCCTGAGACACTAGTGAAGACGAGGAACCTTGTTTCAGATGTAATGCATTAGTGTAAAAGCGGGCATAGACATTCAGGGTCATTTCTGAGGCATGATGAGTAGCATACTTATTTTTGATACCTGACCTTGTTACATTTTTCCAACTGTGAGTTTTTTTTGACTCACATAGAGACATCTAAATGGAGAGCTAAAATTTCACCCCTAACAACAGGAGGTTAGAAATATACACTGAATTACAGTGTACTCATGAAAACACTTGGAGTTCAGTGGTGGTTTTGCTTTGGCAAACTCTGAATGGGCTTAAGTGCCTTTGAAGATGAAAGACTGTTGACCTTCCTTGAAAGGGAAGGTCTCCTTGGGGGAGCCTGGAGAGGATGCATGCGATGTCAGAGGAGTTCTGGCACAAAGAAATTGCATCTCAGAACGTGACAAATTCATTTTCCTTGGTGACCTAAGAGGTGATTTGAATATGGATTGGGATTGAAAAAATATTCATAAAAATCTGTGTAAAACAATCAAAACACTAATTATTTTAGATAACCCCTTATATAAAAAAAACCCCTGTCTTTGCAGAATCTAATTTTGGGGCAGTCTAGCCTGAATTAGGCACCACTCAGTCTTAGATACCTAGAAACAGCTCCAGAAAACCGCCTTGCTCAGCGTGGAGCTGCCTGAGCTGTTCTGAAGAACTGTCTGGGCTGAGAGGCAAACAGGGCTGCAAATTCAGGCACATGAACTTGACCGTAGGGGTAGACTTTGCACTAGAAGAGCAGCTACCCTTCAAGGAACTGAAGGACTTTTCGAACTGTATTGCTCTGGCACTTGTGACACCTCTCTTCATTAAAATGGCATTTTAACTTCATTTTACTAGCAAGATATAGAAGTTGTTGCGCTTTTATATAGACACATGGAAAATCCACAACAGCTGTAACTAGAATCTGTGTCTCTGTTTTCAGTCTTATGCTTCAGTATGTGGTTGGTCATTACAACTTGTTATCATAAGAACCTAAGTGAGTCGAATGAGAAAGCATGTTTTCAGTATTGGAAAAACAAAACAAAACAAAAAAATAGATTTTAGGTAAGCTGCACTCCTTCATAAGCTTCTCTTCTTAGAAGGAATTGCAGCTCTTCTAAATGTATATATAAGCCCAGTTCCTTAGCACCGAAAGTAACTAGTAAGAAAGAAATAAAACAAGGGGAAAAAAGGAGCCTTTAAAAAATGGCTGTTCCGCACTGAAAGTTGTGGGACATAAACTGCAGTTTACAGTCTTGGTGCTGACTCTAGCGATTTGAAGGGGCTGTTGTCAACTACAAATAAAATGACACTGAAAATCTCTCTCTGGAGATGCTGGCAACTCAGTTGCTAAAGATTTTTAAACACAGTATGAAATTAAGCCCAAGTTGGAGAGTTTTGACAAAAAGCGACCTGGAATGCTGGACGCACGCTGTGCTCTAAATTCGTTCCAGCAGGTCCATTTCCCATTACTCTGACAGGTCGCGGGTTTATGTTCCGGAGGGCCGGCAGGACGGCAGCCTGGGGGAGCACTCGTGTTGCTGACCCGAAGGCGGCAGGTCCGCGTTCTCTGCGATGTCCTCCCCTCTGCCAGCTCCTTCCCCGCCCCGCGGTGCCACAGCTGCTTCCCAAGGGCCGGGGTGTCCTGCGGGAGAGGGGGCTGGGGGCTGGCCGCGGGGCCCTGCGAGGGAGGTGGGGCTCCCCACAGCTCCCTGCCTGCGCTCACCCACCTCTCTTAATGCCGCCGCCGCCGCCGCGCTGCCAGCCCCGGCTCGCTGCTCCGTCATCCCAACCTCTCCGGACACCTGCAGCCCCCTCCGGGATTCCCGTCCTCCTCTCCAAGCGGCCGATCACTGCTGTTTCAAGGGCAGAGCGCCTGTTCTCCTCGCAGAAACACCGTAAGTACAACTTGCGCTGCGCTCGCCGGGTTTGTGAAACTCTGCTGTCTTGCACTGAATAGTGGGAGGTTGTTAGTTCAAAGTCTCTGGGGTTGTTGTGGTCTCTCCTCCCGTTTGAGATGTTCAAATAAGCCTTTATCAGCTTAGTTTTTAGCTGGATTAAAACATTAAACCAAAACTGCTCCAAATTTTGGTGGCTTCCTAGTTGCTGTTTTACTACTTTGTAGTGAACTGCTGGCACATTGTTTTTGGAAATGCCAGTACCTGATGGAGTGGAAATGAAAGAAACACTTTCATCACTGCTCGTATACTGAATACAGCTTTCTAATAACCATGGAAAATCAAACATTCTGAGAAACTTAAATGCAAATGCCAAGATGCTGCAAGGATATATCCACTGTGTGCTGCAATGTAGCTAGTGTGGAAGCTTTTAGAAGGGAATTAGACTGGTGGATACCTGTCTGTGTGTCTCATTCCTCCAGGACACAAAGCTAAATTACGAGGCCTGGGCAAAGCCAACCCGGAGCTGCAGGACCTCATACGGCCGCAGTGTCGTGGCGGTGCCTTCAAGATAAAGTCACCCCAGAACACGGGGGCCTGAGTGCAAGGGCCTGATACCCTGTTCTAGCTTCTGCCCCAATCCAGTATGACCCTCTCCATGGTGTCACCTTCACTCAATTTCCTTACACATAGTTCACACGAGTTTGGAATTATCTGCAGATTATTCTCTGTAGTTGCCTCACTGGGAGTTGCAGAGAGATTGTCTTGCAGAGAGAACTTTTGTTATTGCCACTTCCTAAACTTGTTCTGATGGCAGGAACCAGACCGCAGGAATTCAGACCAAGTTGCCCTAATCATTGCCTTGTATCTGCACAGCACCTCACATCATTTCATAGTCCTTTTTAACTAGGTGTGACACCAATTATTTGGCATAGTCATTGCAAGCCTGCA
The DNA here is from genome assembly GCF_000705375.1 of Tinamus guttatus. Next base: position 63,027 of record NW_010584371.1, on the reverse strand, counting down.
TTTGCTTTAGGACACCACAACTAGCCTTAGTGTCTGAGAGTCTCCAGTGTCAGCTTTTTCTTCAGACTCCTTCATCTATTCGGTTCTCTTTTTTTTCTCCTCTTTTCCCTCTTTTCCCTGACAGAAAGGACTGAGAAAAAAATATCTGATATTTTAAAAAGCTGATGGCTAAACTTGCTGTGGGCATTTGTAACTGAATTATAGGAAAACTGCAGTTTTCCCAGCTGGAATCAATAGTGTCTACATATTCTGTAGCATTTGAAGCTTGCACTGTGCCTCTTGTGTTAATAGTCTTTCCATCTCTAATTCTTCAGATGGTGTTAGTATTTTGATCCTTCTTTTAAGATAGAAATACTTATGCCAAAAGTTTCCTTAATTATGTCATGGAAACCTAGAATTTGTCTTTTTTCTTCCTCTTTTTTTTTTTTTCCATTTGTGCAACAGCTACTGCATGAGTTCCTACAATGCTGACATTCACCCCGCACTATGCAACACTTCATGCTTTTCATTTCCACAGTGCAGACTAGGGCTATTCCATGACAGACTGGGTATTTATGAACCTGCTACTTGTTTGCAGTTGTTTTAAAGAGAATATACCACTGGGGTTCTCTAAGCATCTATTAGCTATTAATTTGCTTACTAGTGGGCTAATCCCAAGAGAGGAAGGGGAGAACCCTTGAGCTCTGGGAATAGTTCTGCCATAGACCATGACCAGTTGGGCATCAAACTTTCGGCTTCAGGGTTTTGCATTCGAAATAGCATTGACAATTTTTTAGGTGCAATCCTAGTTCCTTTGCTAGGATTCATTGGTTGGTATTTATGCCATGGTTTGAAAGTAAATATTGTCCTGAAAGTGTTTTATTATGAAGAACCCCGAAGCATAAGTCATCTCTGGGGGCATCCTTTAATCTTGTATGAGAATTAACTACATACTGACAGAATCCCTGTGATTTCAGACACTTTCTTTCAGGCAGCTGCTTGGAATATGGAAGTTGTATGGAGAAGAAGGTGGTATCTTCAGCTGGGCTGTATGTTGATGCTGAATCTAGTTTTTGCCAATATGGACTCTCAAAAGGAGACCCCCTCCAGCCTGGGCCAGATTGACCACCAGTGCTGGGAAGTGTCATCCCACGAGCTGGTGGAAATGAAGAAACTCAAGGTAGCAGATTCGGTCATTGCTCTCTGGGACTTCATGATGTTCTTAAAGGAATCGCCCAAGCCCAAGCACAACGAACTCTTCGATGATTTAGCCCAGAACTTCTGGGATATGTACGTAGACTGTGTGCTCTCAAGGTCGCATGGAATGGGCCGAAGACAATTAATATCTCCCAAGTATTTTGCAAACTACTCCTAGAGACCTTTAGAAGGTTACTGTAATACATGATTTCTGTACTGCATTAAACAGAAGCACTGTTCCATCCTTGGCTTTGATTGCTGAGATAATTCAATGTTAACCACTTAGTTTTTGGTCTCTGCTTGTCAAATGTATTTGCATCTTTCAATGGTAGCCGCTTTCACACTACCTGAATCAAAAGCATTTAAGGTTACTAAATTTCTGTGTTTAAGAAAGTGTAAAAAATTAGAGGTATGCATGTGGGAGTGTGGATCAATGGATGCTCCGTTCTCTGTTTATCACTGCATACGTATAAATGACATTACAACACTGGAAGTTTCCTGGTAAATTGGTTTCAGTCCTAATTTTGGGGAATACCTGTATGTGAGCAAGGACGTTCGAGTCCCCGAGCACTTGGATGCACTTCCTTCCTGTGAAAACTATTGACACATAATGCGAGTTCACGGTCCTTGTTAACCACCAGTGACAAACTCTGGCTGTCCTGGTCTGGGAGGAATGTGAACTGAAATCACACAGGTGCTTTTCTACTTTAGTAGCCAATCCTAGACCTGTTGGCTTCCTTCCTCCTGCCTGCAGAAGCCTCCCCAGGGCCAGCCTAACACAGTACGGTTTTTTCCTGACGTACCTGCTCAAGAGTTCTAGGTTTCCAGAGTGAATGGGGAGCTCCTGCATTCCTAGCCTTCCTAAACTTACTGCTTTGAAAATAACTAGCTCTTTCTCCCAGTCTTTCGGGGTCAGGTTTCACCAACCCATTTTAGGCCAAAAGGGGAGAAAAATTAAGATACTTCAGCAAGGCGAAACCAAAAGGGAGCACGCAGGCGCAGCGTGAACTTCTGCCTAACTACCCTTGTGCTCTTGGGTAAGCCGCTTGAAGCGGCGCTCTATTGTTATAGAGGCTCATCTATTCCAAAAGTTCTTTTTTTAGAAGTTAACTTTGATGAAAACCCAATACATTTTTATACATTGCAATAGAGACAACGTCAGCAAGCACCTTTGTACAATGACTTGCCCCTATTTACGCTGGGCAATTGCAGAAATTCAACACTGAGCTAAAGAAAACGATTGCGCTTGTTGTAATGTCCTATGTGGTCTAAACTTTGTAATTATATCACTGCTTAGCCTTAACTTTGATGAAAACCCAATACATTTTTATACATTGCAATAGAGACAACGTCAGCAAGCACCTTTGTACAATGACTTGCCCCTATGATCAGTTTTATGTTGAGCAATTGAAGTAGTGCAACACTGAGCTAAAGAAAACAATTGTGCTTGTTGTAATGTCCTGTGTGGTCTAAACTAAATATTGGCTAAATATAGGCTAAATATTAATTAAAATATTTTTCTACTCAACAGCGACTGAGTAATAGTCATTTTCATATTTTTGTCCATTAATATGTTATTTGCAAGAAAGATTATTGCATTATGGTAAGAAGGGAGATTTTACAAACCTGCTCTTCTCTTGGCAGTCAGGTTGTTGGGTGCCCACTGCAGTTTAGCCTTTCGTGAGGTCCCAGCTGGGGTTCACTGCTACAGGAAAAATCTTGCTCTATCTTTGCATCTCTCACTGAATTCTGGCTATGCCCTGGTTAGGGAAGGAGACAACTTAGAAACAGTCACCAACAAAAAGGGCTGCTGCAGCGTTTTTATCAGAGAGAACACGGGCAATAACCCATTCAATAACTAGAATAGCAAAACTAGTTAGAGCTGGGAGCAATCCATGAAAAGCAGGATGTTTTAGCAGGTCCCCACAAGAGGGTGACAGAAAGTGCTGGCACAAACCAGCTTCTCCGTGAGCCCTTCGCTGCAAGCGGAGAGGACAGGATTCAGAAATCCTGATGCGAAAGGCACCAAGAAACAACATGGACAAGGATAAGCACCGCGTGGGCCCGGTATCCAAAGAAGAAACTGAGTGTATTTATGGGAAGGTTCATCAGGCTGCTCAAAGGAGGAGATACCTAAGCTGCAATGTGTGGAGAGCGTTACTTTTGTCAACAGAAGAGGGAGACCCAAATAGATTTTCTGATAGTGAATTAGGGTCACACACCGTTACCCTGACAGTAACACACAAAATAATCAGACTCAGTGGTACCACACCATGTGAAATGTTTTATTGATAAGCTATCACTATGTTTACATTAGTGTAAGACAAAAAAAATAGTTTTAGGAACACCTATGCAATTTATTAAGGCATTACAAACAGATTAGACCTTGTACCTGAAATACACATAATGCTAACTAAAAAAAGCTAAAAGCACTGTCCAGAATAGTGGCTATTTTACAGATATCGAGTTTTTCTTGTACGAGTCCAACATTCTAACTCTTTTGATCTTTTTTAAGGCTCCTCCATGAATAGAGAGCTTTCTAAGAGCGAGGTCTGTATCAGCCAGTGGCCCTCCAACTAAGTGCTGAGGCGTGCTCTCCACAGTTACCAAGCGACCAGATCCGATCTGGAAAGCAAAACAAGTCCATTACTTGACATTCAGGGTAGTATTTAAAATATGATCAGAGTTAAATCATGAGCTGGGCTCTCGAAAATATTTTTCAGTGGGCGGAGATGCTGAGGTTACCTCGGTCCACTCAAACCACTAAAATAACAAAGTGTTCCCATCAATGAAAAAGAGTGTTTTTTTTTTTTTTTTTCAGCAGGTTCCTTTATGTCTGATCTTAGGAACATATGAAAAGAAAACCAAACCTTTACACAATGTTATTGGGATTTGCACATGATATTAGTCACAGTTCTTGTTCTCCGATTTTCCATATATCTTAGCACTTAAGGAAAAAGTGAGTGGGAGAGGCACATGCGTGTGTGCAATCTACTTCTCTCGTCTGCAACTGCCTATACCCACTGCTCCAGGCAAACTGTAAGACTCCACAACAGAGACGTGCGTTTTTTAGTCTCATATAGTATTCTTTATACTATAAATAAAATTCAGGTCTTTCAATTAAAAATCCTTGAATGACACCTCTATCTTCTAACCACAACCAGCTGAAAACAACTGTGAGTAACTCTGAGTGCATGTGGCTCGTGCTTGGTTATCTGATCTCGATTTGTTGGCAACCCACATGCTACCTACGGGAAATGTTTAGCACAGACAGAAAGATGACTGGTCTATGAAAAAAAAAAAAAAGCCAGCAATGGCTGTCATTTTATCTGATGTTGCTGATGAGTCCATTTTCTTAATATACCCCTCCAAAATGGACTAAGCTCTTCCTTGTTTCTGTCTACAGCTGTTGAAACACTGATTACAGAAATGTGAGATGATACTTTCTTGCTAAATCCCCTCCCGCCGAAGAAGTGAATAGTCTTGGCCTGAGGTCCAAGTCTCTAGCATAAAACTCAACTACATACTTCCCTCTACTAAGAATTTCCAGAATACTAGTGTTTGTATCTAAACTTTTCAGATTATTTCTGTAAAATACATCTGATGAACAGTCATACTGACACATATACGCAAATAAAACTTTTTCCTATTCCAATTCATCTTACATTCACATATGTGTCCTTTCATGTGTGTTCATGTAACTTTAGAGTGAAGATAGATAATTTTCTTGCTCCAGCACTCTGAAACCATCCCCTTTAACACTAAGCTCATTCTTTCTCTATCATACCACACACGAGCTGCCTCTTTTCTTTAACAGGATTCAGCCACCTTACTCGTCATGACTCACTCTTGCTCCAGAGCCCACTGTAACAGCCCCTCTTCCCTTTGCTCAAGTTTGAAAACAGTTCTTTCCTCCTTGCTTCCCCTCACATGTAGGAGAAACTCCTTATAACCCACCACCAACCTACTTCTCTCCGTGAAACACTCCATGGCTGGGATGCATACATGGAAAACACCCAGCTCGTGCAGAAGCAGGTGCTGACTGGAATGCAGATTCTGCCTCATCAAAACTCAGCATCCAGATACACTGTCACACCCCAGCAAGCTCTGATCAACGGCTTGCATCTTTTGACGCTTAAATTAAATGATAGAAATGAGAAGAAAAAAATCTATCTCTATCTTCGGATAGAATGGGTGGTTTAATCTGTAAACAGTCCGGCAACTACAACCAACCTTTCCTGACTAGATTAGGGACTGCATAGATTAACCCAACATTAAATGAGAAAGGCCGTGATCTCAGCAGGCTTTTCACAGAAGCTTTCCTGTTAGAGGTCCTTGTCAAGCAACACGGGGACCACCTTGCTTGTCTTTTTTTCTGAGTAACTTTCTGTTTCAGCTACAGGAGATAAAGATTCTCTCTTACAAAAATTTCTCTCTTACAAAGATTCTCTCTCATAAAAATTAAAAGAAAGAGTCACATCATATACAATCAAAATGAATCTTAAACCACATAAATATTAATAAAAATGAATCTGTGTTATTTGGGATTACTTACTGTTGTGCCAAGGCCTTTAATATCTGTAGAATGGACTGCTACATTTTGAGACTTTGGTTTTGATCTGGAAGCCTCTATTGATTTTTCCTGCAGCCTTTTTGCTTTCTGAGGAAAATTGAAAAATAAAATTCATCAGAATGAATTATCATTTGCATCTATTAGAAAAAGTACAAATAATAAAACAAGGAGGTATCATTTCTGCTGGCCTTTAATAGGAAGCACCACCATCAAGAGTATCTTAAGTAGCAGATTCATCCCAAGTTGAATAAGTCTATGTACTTAGATCAAAGCTATGAGTGGCCACTAAAACTCCATATTTCTGTAAGTATCTTTCAAATCTGATGGGAAATTACTGATTTTTTTTAAAAATAGAAGTATTCAACTAACCCAAGTAGCATTTTACAGGATATTTCAATTAGAAAAAAAAAATAGATCACTTCATTAGGATGAGGAAATATGACTTCTACACATAGCATAACAGCTTAATTTAGATTGAAAAGCAACTCTTACTATCTGTCTTGTTCAGACACACTGGGTCTGTGCCCTGGTTATTGAAGGTGCTGCCCGTGCTGGGGCCTCCCTTGACTCATTTCTTCAGGGGGGCCACCCTGACCCCACTGCTCCTGCTGAGCATTCCCCAGGCTCCACAAATTCAGCCCCTTGCAGTCCTCACCTCCTCCGCTTGGCTACAAGGTGCTGCCCAAGATTGTGTTGAAAATCTTCCTAAGGTCAAGGACAACGACACCCACTGCTCCCCCACCTTCCCAGAACTAGCGGTTTTATCTCAGAGAGCTACCATGTTAGCCGGGCATGATTTGTCCTTGTAACTGCAAGTCAGCTGTTCCCAATCACCTTCTTGTCCTTCATGCATTTAGAACAGTTTCCAGAAGGATTTGCACCACAATCTTTCCAAGGACTGAGTTGATACAAACCATCCTGTAGTGCCTCAAATCCTTTTTTTCTTCTTTTTTTTTTCTAGATTTCTAGATCAGATTTCTAATTCTAGCACAGATCTTTATTACATGCTAGGGAAGTGGTCTTACATTACAAAAATTATTCTCCTTTGCATGAACATTGGGTAATTAAGAAAAATTAAATTCAGCTGCAGAACATTTCTTTAAATTTGACTTTATTTCTTCCCTAACTTATGCTAGTCGTCCCACCAACTTTTTAATATTTTAATGATATTTTGGAGACATATAACCATGGCTAAAGGAAACTCCTTTCATCATATATTATTTCATTGCTGAAAGATGTCTGCTGTACTAAAAATGGGGGTGAAATATTAGGAAAAATAAATACTATGAAATACTATGGTTCATTCTAGGATGTTTGTATGAATACAAAATCTAATATAGCTTCTATTTGAATATCCTCCTAAGAAATGTGTTTGAAAATCCTATTTCTTGTAACTACTCTACGAGTGTAAATTTCTCTTCACCACTTGAATTTCTTACCTTCAGTGCCTCATAGTTTGACGTCCGAGCCAAGAAGTTTTCCCAAGATTTTTTTACAACTTCCCTCTGTTTATGGGCATTGTGAATCTGTAATGCAAATGGGATTTAGGAAATATAAGACATTCTTATTCCTATTAACATTCCTGAATTCTTTCCTTGTGCTGTTTGGACAGTATATTCAGCTCCATGCCTTTAGTTCACCTCTCTTAAGGGAGATTGAATGAAAACGCTGCAGTGATGTATTTGTTCTTTAAAAACTTCAAGTATGCACTTTCTGCCTTTAAAAACAAACTAATTGCAAATTAATTTTCCCTTCCTCCAACATATGTTGAAACAGTCGCTGCTCTCTCAGGAGTATTTCCTGCATTTGCTCACTCTCAAGTGTGAATGACATGGATGGAATTAGTTCTGGTGATGAAGGTGCAGGTGTACGACAAGTCCCCCAAAACACTAGCACAGGATTTAAACAACTGGGCCAACTGAACTGATTTCTTAGACTGAGGCAGAGGATGAGCCAGGAGATGTGTGACCATACCAAATCCTTGCCTTACAACCACAGCCAGACAACGTCGACACCCTGCTCATTCTTGGCATGCTGGGAAGCACAAAGCCCTGATTTCTGAAATAATGAAACTGTGAATATTCAACCAGCAGAGCTTAGCTGGAATTATAAGACTGGTTTATGTTTCGATTTAAGAAATAGATCTAGTCGCAATGATTACTTTAAACCTTCGCCTGCTACAAATGAAACACAGGTGCCACTTCTATCGTTAACACAGTAACCACTCATCATGTAGCATTGCTTCAATCATATACTGCTTCCTTTATGATGTTGCTTCATTTTTTTTCATGTTGCTGCCTAAATATTGGTAAAATTATACAAGTTAAGAGAATTAAGGCAAAATTACAATGTTACTGTTGAGACAGATTAAAAATAGCGTAATATAATGCACCTATATGAGACTCCAAACAAGATATATAAAGAAAACTTTTATATAAACCGACAAAATAATTTACACAGCCTTTGTACAAAATTCCTTGTTTTACCTTTGTATAAGCTTTTTCCTCCTCTCGGAGCTCTTGATGTTGTTGACTTTCTAGCATTTCAGTCTGGAGAGCAGCAACCATTCCTCCAACACCTTCTGATACCTCTGAAATAACTTTCAAGGCTTCCTCATCTGAACTAACAGGCCTGAATTCTTCTTTTACTTCTGCACACAGTTCACTCCAAACCTCCCCAGTCTGTGGGAAACATGCAGCACACTATTTGAGTTTGAAAACTCAGAAAGAGAAACAGACAGATGCCACGTTACAGGAGCAAAATATTGTGTTTTACTGGCTTCTATAAAATCATTTTATCAGAGCAAATTTCAACATGAGGCAAAAATAGAACATGAAACTACCAAATAAAGATCCAATTCTGCTCTTGCAGACTTTCTTCCTACACAAAAGATCAGCACAAACCAAAGCACACTTGAGCAGCATGGCCCCTGCAAAACCTGCTGCCCAATTCCTATGGCACAGCAGTGCAACTCCCAAGTTTTGATAGTATGGATGGGCATGGATAGTATGGTATGAGGCACAAAGAGATGGCATGGAAATAACCTTAATCAAAATGCGTATCTAACACCAATTTTAAGACCAAAAAAACCCAACCAATCAACCAAAAAAAAAACCAGTCTGGCTTGCTACACAAAAAGGCAGCCCGGCTCCCCAGGCCTTTCCCAGTTCCTTACCTGTATCCTTGCACATTCCTGTTTCTTGAGCTGGCAAACAGATAAAACCTTTTTCTTTTTTATCCTTCAGTTATTTTAACCAGAATTCGTTACTGGTCAGATTAACTACCCTGTCCCAAACACTCGTCTCAGTACAAAGGAAAAGTCTTGGCAGTGTTGACACGGTGGAGATGCAATTCTTTCTTTTGATGATAACTCTGGTTCATATTCTCTGTGGGCCAAACTATGATGACTTGTTTAGCTATTGAGGTATTTGCCATTTTTGAAAATACAGATACAGGAGTAGTATTTTTTCCACAATACTCACTTTAAAGTCAAGATAACGACGTATGATAGCAAGTGTGACAAAATCCGTAGCAGATAAGCCAGGTAAATTTTCAAAACCTAAAAGAACATTAAGCATCGCATTATTAACAGCATAACCAATTTATCGTAAAATATGACATTCTAAACCAGACCCCATCTTATTTGTCATATAATCACAGGAAAAGTCTTCGTCATATAGTCAGTCACTCTAATCCTGAGCAGGCTTTTGGTAATAAAGTATTTTCTCTGAAACAGATTCAGTCTACTCTAATTCTTTACTTTTGAGTGACTCCAGTGGCTCCCAATCCCTTGTTAAGCCAGGACTGTGCTGTATTTGCAAGGCTTTTGAGAGCTTTTCCTTCCAGTTAAAGCAGACCAACAGTTAAGTCCACAGGTCACTGTTTTAAAGAAACAGGAGAACTGTATTACAGGGTCTCCTGTACTTTGTTTCAAGGCTGGATAAGGAGGGTCTCCATCTCAAAGACCAGCATGACTTGAGTGTGATGACTCCATGTTTTAAAACATATTTCTACTAGGTGCATGAAAGAATATGGAAGAGACATACAGTTGCTGGGACTCTGCTTCACTTTGTGCATGCCGAATGTCAATTATATATATATATATGTGTATATATACTCATATAGTGTAGCAAATCTCACCACAGATTTCATTATACCATCTGTGTGGTAACTAGGAATGCAGCACATGCTCATCAGAATGCGATTACATCATATTTTGAAGTTAAGAAACGCCATAAATACAGGCGGACTAATGCTGTATTTCTGGATTGTCATGTCACAGGCTGTTACAACATGAGACTTTACTGAAGACCATAAAAGTCTTTCCTTTTTTTGTTATTCACTTTCAGGTCATTTCAGTACATCACAGCAGACATTATAATGTATATAAGCATATGGAGGCATGAGTGAAAATGGGAGAAGGCTGGAACATAAGCTCATGCCTTTTGCTTTAAAGTTAAGTATGGAATTAAACCGTGAAACAACATTTAATATAATTAACTCTAATGTAAGAACCTGAGCTACAACAGAGAAAGAACCAGCTACAGTTTATTACAGAAACTAAAGATGTCTTCGAATCAGCTGGGACTGAGGAAATCCACCTAGGGTACTCAGGGAACTGGCTGAAGCAACCTCAGAAGTATTACTGATCACCTCTGAACCTGTGGGGGACAGACTGGAAAAAGATCAAATAAAATGCCTATTTTTCAGAAGAAGAAAAGGAGGAGCCAGAGAATACTGGTTGAACTCAGTTCTTAGAAAAAAACTGAAACACATAATTAAATAAATAATGTTTATGAAGTTAAATGGCAACAATGAAAACATTAATAGCCAACATGAATAGCTAAAAACAAACCATGACAATGAATCTAATTTTTGTCTACAGATAGATAAGAAGCTTTACAAATATTGAGAGTTCATCATTATTTTGACTTCCTTTTAGGGTTTTAAGTGAGAGAGTATTGTGAATTCATATTGAGTGTGCTGAATATGCGACCTGAATATGAATAAATTTTGTTATTTATGAATTAAGAACTGCAGCACTGTAAAGGAAAAGACTGAATGCAAATTGAGCTTGACAATTTTTTTAAAAAAATCTAAAAACACTAGATGTAGTTCAGTAAGGACAAATAGAAAAGTAGGAGCAGAAATCTGTACAAATCCAGGGTAGTACAGTACTGGGGGGCTGTACAAAACCACAAATCAAATCTGTGAACACTATCATGCCATATACACCAACCCTGATACACCAGCCTGTAATATCAACGTCAGACTGTTATTTATAAGATAACCCAAAATTTCTGGAAAATGAGATTTCTCAACCCAGGCTGCGAAAATCAGGACATTCTAATCCAGAGAAGGCAGGCTGAGGTGCAACATAAGTGTTTAATATATGAAAAGCATGTGTTGTGAGTGGGAGAACAAATTACAGCACATTTCAAGCAAATTTAAGTTTGACTATAGAAAAAAAACTTCTTCTGATAAGGACAGTGAAACATTGAGGAGGTCGTAAAATATTCATCAACAGATGCTTTCAAGAACAGGATCAACAAGCATCCATTAATAAAAAAATGCTGAACACATACCTCAAGTTTGGATTAATGACAGGTAGGACACCGAGGAGGCAATTCATTTGTCTTACCTAGTTTGCCTAGCAATGAATACAGTTTTGCCCTTATGTTTTCTGAAATCTCTACGATGGCAAAGCTGGGGCAGTTGGCAGGCATGGGAATGACCTCTTGCTGTTTCTGGAAGCTGCTAACAATGGGTCTCTTCATATCTAATAATTTCAAAGCACAACAAGATTAGGAGAAGAAGGAAGGAATATCATGTTCCCAAAGTTCCTAAACATGGATGAAAAGCTATCTGCATAAACAAAGCATAAGGAGCTTTAGCATGCTGCTACTGAAGTGCCCTTTCCTGGGATGTCTTCACTGAAAGAAGTTGGATTCATCTTACTTTTTGTGCACTAATGTGAATCATTTCCATTTGCCCATTAATTCAGTCATAATTTGGGCAAGGAAATACTAAGGCCTAAAGATTTGTGATACCATAGCATTCCTCTTGCTTCTTTTTATAAAGTATACAAAAGAAATATGCCATTTGTGGAGAAGCTCTCCAGAAAATACCTGCAAATAAGCTTGTAACTGTGATGAAGGAAAATTCTGTAAAGAAACACACTTGATATATCCATGTAAAATTAAATAGCTTAATAGTCCACCTTTAGAAAGGCATGACATCAGTCATGGTTCTACTGTCCATCTAATGTAGAAAATGCCATCTAGTGGCAAAAACTAACAAACTACCTTACATGAATACAATATAAATTTGGTCAGAACTACAGCGTTCAGGCCGTAACTATGTAATTTACTTTCATCAGGATTTAACTTGCAAAACTAGACAGTGTAATATGTTTTGCTTTATTCAGTGGAACTGCTCACAATCAGTTTCACATTTATCATAAAGCTTACCAACAATCCTTCCATACTGATCACGTCTGACCCCTAGATCCAACTCCTCTTCTCTCCATAACTGTATTAGAAGGTTGGCTGCTGTTTGATCCTTCTCTCCACGCCAGGTACTGATGTGAGAAGTGGTTTTAGGATTGTCACAAAATTCAACCAGAATTCCAAGAATTATATTGCTCAAGTTCTTTTGTTTTAACTTAGTGAGGGGAAAAAGGAAAAAAAAAGTTTTAAGTTGCCTGTATCAGAGTAAAAGTTTTCAAAAGAAATCAAGCAATTACAAGCTTTTTATCACAACTACTTAAACAAAACTGATGTATAGACTTGTAAATATCTCATGTTTCTGCAATCTGGCCAAGCAAAGTTCAATAAATCAAGGGAGGGAAATAGGTGTACTAACACACACAACAAAGTACCTGTGTTTGCAGTTACATAATAGGATTTGTGGAGTTACATAATAGGTTTTGTACCCATGCCTCCAGGCTAATGTACTGGAGAACTGAAGTTCCTGGGGAATGTACTACTACCGAGATATTTTTTATAAGAAATAAACTCCTAGGCAGTGGGTGACCAGTACCAGAGAGCATCTCTTCTATTTTGTGACCTGGTCTGTTAGAAGCAGATGGAGTAGGAGAGAGCCTGCAGCTTTGCACTGCAAAAGCATGGGAGGCTGGAAACAATAAGGGGGGAATGGCACAAGTGAGGAGCAAACTTCCTGTGAGCTGATAAGCCTGTGCCTGCCACGTATCCAAGACCCATAAAGCTCTTCATCCTCATGTACAAGGAGCTTCTCACATATAGGGATTTGTGAAGCCTCGAAGCACCCACTAGCTCTGTTCTTAGCAACTTCCATATGAAGAACTTAAGTACTTTTCTGAACAGAGTTGTTATCCTAAGTGAAAATAGGATTTGAATTTTCTATTAAAAGGAATATTTTTAAATTAATTTAAAAGTTTATCTGCCAAATATTTATTTTTAAAAAGATATACCAAAAACGCATCCAGTCATTTCTGAGCTGGGTGGTTACTTTCTGATTTCAGGGAATTACAGACACTGGCCTTCATGTCATTATTTTAATAATTCTAGGAGATACCAAGACAAAACAAATAGCAATTTTCCATGCTTATTGTATTTCTGTATTTTTTTTTCCCTGCAACAATAATAAAAATACCTACTGCCAGCAGATCCAGGAGGTGGAAAATGCCCTGTTTTTCAAGAAAAGAATCCTCTGCAATGTAACATCCAATGACACAGGACCTGAAATAAAAATAACTTCAGTGTTTAGAATCGCTTTTACCCTTTTAAATGCTCTAGAAACATCTAATTTATTTACCGAGTGGTATTAAAAATATTTGATATGGACTATGCTTAAGACCTACAGGGAGCGGAAAAAATGTTTCAAACGCCTGTATCTGTGCAGCTACGAATACCTTTTTCATCACTTAATATACCCCATCTGACTGCTCTTTCTTCTCCCATGGCTGGTACCTTTCTTGTGGCAGCCAAGAAATCAGACAGGTTCATAATGAATTGCACTAGAACTCAATACAATTCAATTTAACTCAGAACAGAATTAAGTTTGAGTCAAAACTAAGTAAAATATTTTAGTATTTAGCTAGATCAAATGTCTCTGGTCTGATTCACTGAAGTGCTGCATGAGCATTTCTGCCAGCAGAATACAGAGTGTGAGACATGGAAAACCGTTTGCTTTGGCAAGAGTGCTGGCTTCTCTCAGCATATAATGATGATAAAATCTGCATTCATGACACTTTTTATTCTTTCTCTTATTTCCTCATTTCATGATCTCAGTTGGAATGTATCTCATGTGCCCATTTTTTTTTCTTCTAGACAAACATATAATTTAAAAATTTATAATTTGTTATCCAGCCAAACTGTATAAAGGATTTTTCCACATTTTAAACAGAAGAAAGGCCTATATGTGCAGAGAAAAGACCATAGCATTGCAGACCTAAAATGTAAGACCTCTGATTTTTAAGAGTTACTGTTGCTAAACTACTCTACTAACCACAAGCAGTCCAGTGCAGTGAAAAGGAGCCGACTGTGGCCTAGTCCACTAAATAGCTTATTCGGATCCATCTGCATGAACGGGATAAGCATATCCACTCCTTCATAGCAAAAGAGTTCCTGTTAATTGGACAATAATTAAAGCAATATTTTTCTTAATATTTAGTAAATAACTACGTATAATAAAATACAAAGGAAATTGAAAATTAGAAATATTGCTGTTGTGTATTTGTAACAGTTCGGCCCCACTCATTGGAGTAGGGCATATTCTTTATGCTATAAGTAAGAAAAGGAGATTCTTAGTTCCTCCTGTCTGATAACCCCGTTGTTTAGCATATTTTTACATTTTCAAACTATGTAAACAGCTAAATACATGTGACACTGGCTAATGGAATTCTGAATCATTCTGTATTTTAACTGTCACTGCCACAGAAACCAGTAATCAGCCCTGCCTTGTTAGTGATGAACTGCAATGGATACATTCTTTTGAATAAAAGAAAATGCAGTATCATTTAAATGAAAATGTACTGCGTCACTGTGACAATTTCTGCACAGTATGAGGTAGAATGATACGAACCTTTCTGTGGAGATCATTTTCACAGAGAGTAGACAGAATAAATAAAATATCAGCCTGGATCTCCAGCAGAATGGCATCTTCTTTTTCTTTAGATTTGTTTGCTGCGTACTTTAGGATATCTATAAAAGAATATCGTTTATATACATGTGAAGTCTATGCAACTCCTATTACAGCATCCGATTAAAAAAAATGTACACCAAGAGATTTCTAAGGGAATCTACTCATGCTCTTCAGTTGTATCTCCTGTGTGTTACAATCTCTTACAGATGCTGCAGTTTCACAGACCTTGCACTTGGTGGCAGAGGCAAAGACAGCAGCTTGCACTGACTTCTGCCAGCACCTTCTGCCTCCCGTGTCGCACCAGAGCAACTGGAACTCATACGGATTAAATAACTCTTAGAGAAAGGCAAAGAACTCGCTGACCTTCTCTACCATAGAGAACATCTGCACCCACTGTGGAAACGTGTGAGAGAGAAAACGCCACCCCTGCTAAGGGAATATCAGCCTTGCAATCACTGTCTGAAAGAGCATATACAGAGAGCTCTCTTGGAGAAAGAAAAGTTGCCTCAACCTGATATATGATGTATAGTGTAAATTTTCCTTCCACTAAAAGGTGAAAGTTTTCATAGAGTTTTCACCAGAGATTTTGGTGAAATTTTGGTGACATTTTGGTGAGATTTTGATTTTTTCACCAGAGCTTTGAACTGGGAACATAAAATCTTCCATTTCTAGGCTTTCCATTATAACAGCCTCTTTGAATTCTAAATGGCTTTACATTTTCCTTACTTTCAGTACGATTTTTTTCAGAGCAATGGAAACTTTTTATTATTGTAAGAAAAGAACCTAACATGTACCAGCACTCAGAATAATCTGTAATACTACATATAAGTTACTGAACAAGAAGATGATCTAAATGAGCTACAAGAACAATCGCTGAGCAGTTTTACTCTGCTTTTATTCTTCAAAAGGTTACTCATTAAATTCTCTGTCTCTAATTCCTGTCTGTTCTAAAGAGGACTTCGGGAAAGTGATATTGAGGTAGTGCACCAAGTTTATCCCTCATGGTTGATGTTCCTAAGGGCTAACACAATGAAAATAAGATCTTACAAACAACAGGTATAATAAAAGAGAGAGTAGGAACAATTTTTAGCATGATTTTTAACTAGATTTTTACAGCTGTCTGCTTTGCTTAACTCCTTCAATTCTGTATGCTAAAAAGTCATGGCATTAAAAGTCTAATCAATATATGAATTGCTTCAGCATCCTTCTTCAGTTTTTCAGTCAAACGAGTAACACATTAAAACTACAGCATAAGAAAAAGCACGGACACCTCCTACTGTCAACATAAACATGCTATCTTAAGGTCAGCAACATAAATGGTGCTTTACCCAGCAGCTGGCTAATAGCTCCCTGGTCACACAGGTTCAGGTTCACAGCATCGTCACCGAGGGACACCACCGATCTCAGCACCCTCAGGCCGTAGCGCATTTGGGCAAGCTTGCTGCCACGACCACCCGTCCCGTGGAAACTGTTCCCTTGACCAAAGAAGGGATCTGTGGAGCAATCACAATGCGCATTTTCTTTGGCAGACTGTATATTCAGAATAAAAATGCGCTAAGGAAAAAAAAACTATGTTTTACCAACGGAAGCAAGCCGAAAGCAAACATGCAAAAAAATCCTTTTATGTTAGAAAGGCTTCTCATTTAAAACAACCTGATAAGAAGCCTACCTGTGAAGGGCTATGCTGTTTATAGTCATAAGTATGATTTTCATGAACATTTAAAAATATTTCAACACTTTCTTAACTTTATTAGGCTAATGAGTAATGTAAAAAAAAATAATTATCTCCTCCAGCATGGCAGATAAAACTAATCTTTTCATCTCAGTTAACACTCAAATTAAAATTTGTTCACAGAAAAAAAATCACCCATTCTCTGGTGAAAATGATTCATCCACAGGAAACCAATCCATGAAGACTGGGGGCAGTTAATTATATATTTCCTGAGGTTCTACTCTTAGCTGATGGCCAAAAACCAGCTTTAGTCTGGAAGCTGACTTACTGTGTAGAGAGCTCAGAGCCGGAGGAAGCACAGCCTGTCTCTTGGCAGGAACTTCTGGGTGGACTCCGTGCCACAGCAAATGCATCTAACTCATTTAAAATATGAACAGTAAAGTTGTGTGACTGCCTAGCCAACTAAAGGAACACCAGTATAGTGGTACACAGGGAACAAGGTACCAGTTTACACTCCAATAGAAAAAATTATTACAGTTCATTACAAAAAAATAAAATATGTTTCCTACATGACTCGTTTAAAAAGTGTCATTTCGAATTCACAAGTTTTACATTTTTCCTAACTGCTAAAGAAAGGAAGTCCAGTTAAACTGCGTTTTGAGGTAACTCTGTGTGAAAGACATAACTATCTACTGACCTTGACCCACACACCACTCTAGAAACACAAGGAGGAGAGTATTCGCTTGGCAGGACAAATATTTATCTAGTAACAAGGGAGCCACTGAAGCTAAAATAGCAATCGCATGAAGTTGTAACTCTTCATATTGGGCAGCAGACCAATCATGAAATCCAGGCTTTTGATTTGGTTTAACATAATAAAGCAAAGCTGGCATCACATCATTTTCACTGAGAAGCTGTAACAACAAAAGAGAAAGATAACAAATGCAGCTTAGAGGTTTCACACGCGAACAAGAAAAATATATAAAAAAGAATCAACTTCACTTTTAAAACGTTTTAGACTTAATTTTTGCCATCATTTTTTGAAATATTTGAAAAATACACTAATTTGCTTGTAGGGAGCATTTTCCATTACTGATAAAATCTAATCACAAAGATACAGACAATCACATTGTCATTAGACAATGCATCAGTTTGTACTAATTGATTAATTTAATGATTGATACCACATTAAAGGAAAGCATTTGTAAGTGAAAAAAAAAATTCTACTGTGAGTCAAGATTATCAGTTCACACTGTGAGTCAACAAGGTTGCGTCTACATTATGGAACATGTAAGGCCTTTTATTTTGATCCCCAATTTTCCAGAGTGTGAGACCTCTGAAAGCACATGACAGCTGTCTATAAGCTCTTTTATACCGCTACAATATTCACAGAACACCAACCATAAAAATGTCTGGCATATACTAAGAATATTATCTTTTATTGAGATCTTTTACTGAGAACGGATGTCAGGAATAGTACAAGTACAGACAAGCTCTGTTTATATTCTGTAGCATTCCCACGAACTGGGAAAACAGTTTATGAAACTGTTTTGTTCTTCATCTGTGTTTCAATAACGCTTTGTAGTCACTTGACAGCTAATTTTTTTAGCATGGTCTAGGTTTGCAGTCTTTCTAAAATGGGAAATGAACAGTGCTTTCAACCAGTAGAACTTCACTTGAAGGTATGTATGGCATGCAGTTCTGAATTCCTGATTTAGACAACAGCAGGTTATCTATTGAGCTGTGTCATATAGATAGCTAAATAATCCTGTAATTCTTGGCCCTTTTTTGCTTACAATATATTCTATTTTGTTACAATTTACCTGTATAGCACATGGATCTTTAGATAAGACTCCTATTACATTAAACAGCAACTTCTTCAGCTCAAAGTCCTCATAACAGTAGGTAAGTTTAAGACCTTTTACCAAGGGATTGGGGATTTTAACTGTGAAGGAAGTTGTAGATAAATTACAACAAAATCTTCAATAAAATTAAAAATATTATAATTAAAAAGTAATTTTTGTAGTCCACCAGAGATAAAATGAAATAAAATAAAATCTCTTACCTTCAGTAAATGTTGCAAGCACTATTAACTGCCTTGTAAATCCACTTTCCTAGTAAGCGTTCAAAATAAATACATGAATTAAATTACAATGAAATTAAAACTGATTTTTTTTTCCTCAGAACACATCAGAATTTAATACACCCTATCGCAGAATAATCACAATTTTATCAAAAAAGAGATCAACCATTTGGACATTGTACAGAACTAATTACAATGCTAAGGGTTAATTAAACCTATGCTTCATTCTGTACAAGAGTCAGCTTGCCTGGGGAAGTCCCAAATCCATATATTCACTGCTAAAATCTACCCCACATGAAAACAGTATTCTTCAGTGCAGTTAGAGTTGTGATTTTAAAATGCATTTGTGCACATAGAAGTTTGTATGCCAGGGTCACCAATAGGCACAGTTCCGTGCATCCAGCTGGGTGTGCTAATACACTTGTGCTCCAACCTGTGTGCACCTACAACTGAGCACAGAAAAACTGTGTGAATGAACAACCCGCATTTATAAATACATCATATTGCAATGTTTGTAAGAAGCAGTTCAGAAAATGAAATCTAGTAATTCACAGCTTCTAGACAGCCAACAAGATAATTACTTATAATATAACTAGGGTAGAGCCAAGGCCAGGGGGTACCTCCACAGTGCAGTGGAGGCAAGGGAGCTCTGTTTCTCTATAAACACATAAACATGGCAGGCCTGGCACTGTTCTTCTTGAGTGCCAAATACATTATCTTGGCCTCAATACTCTGGAGAGAGAACCTCCTACAGAGCTCTCTGCCAGCGCCCAACATGAGCAGCGCTCAACGCCTCTCACAGACCATCCCCGCACAGTGAGGCAGATCAGCAGCTTTGCAGCAGTTTTTTAAATGCATTCCCTCCCAAAAGGGTTTGGGTTTGATCAGTCCCTTAACACACCTAAATTATTTAATATTCAGAAAAATATAGCAAGGGTCACTTTAAATAAAAAATATTGAAGCACATAAACACTTTTCCATTATGGTTAGCCTTCTCAGCGTGATACTTCCCTTAAAAAGCCACTGCAAACTGGCTAATTAAAACCAACTGATTGCACTTAAAATTATTTATATTTTCTCCTTATTGATTACTTTTGCTTACAGTATCAAAATTCTGATGGAAACCAGTAATTACTAAAAAGGGCATTTTTTATAGCACAGAAATAATCGTGATTGATATAAGCCTTCCTTTACATATATTTTGCAAGTTATACATGGCGAGAAAATTATTTTCCTTTCAAAAGCTCAGATTTCTGAGGTGATCTCTGAATTATGTTATATATTTTATTCTCACCTTTCCTAGAGATTTTACTTCACTTCTGGAGAGAAGGTATAAAGTGTAAATATCAGACAGAAAAAAACAGTAATATTACTATTGAATCCTGTCTCGTAGAGAACGCCAGAGAAATTTTCATTAGAACTTCATCTCTCTTCTTGTTAACATACTGTCCAAGCACATATACAAAACTCTGCATAAAATATTTAGCATAATTTTTAACACTATTTAACATTTAAATGGAAACATTCATTATGTATTGAAACATCTTTTTCCTTTCAGTACAGAGAATTAAAATATTGTCTTGGCTACTTATCCTGCAGGCCAACTGCTTTGTTTCCATAGCCAGATAAATTATTTGAATGCTGTAGACTTTAAATATACTACAACACCTTATATAATGCTTAGTGAGAAAATAGAAAACCTGAACAAAAATCTGTAGTCTTCATTACAGATTATGAAACCTATTTAGCAATAGAGCCAGCTGGGATACTGCTACTGAACTAAATACGAATTCCCAGAAAATAATCTATTCCTGATCAAGTTGTGGAACAACAGCTAACAGATCTATATAAACAGGATTTTGAATGCTTAAATATTTAGTATGCCACAACTTCATGTGAAGCTCTAAATCTCAGGAGTAAAACAAAAGAGTAAAAAAAAAAAGTAAACATCAATAAAAACTTCTATACAATTTCCTCAAAAAGTTCTGGAATCTTTAAGAGGAATGGACCACATCCTATTTTTTCAGCGGTATGTGATGTGTTTAGCGATACATTTAAGTCAGAAAAAACTTGAGGAACCTTCTTGTCTCTGGTTATGAGGCATGGATACGTCAGATGAATTTAGGCCACCAGCATGCAGTCCGTACAACTGTATCTTCCAAACAGTGAATAAGATTTAGGGCAAAACTCACAGAATGGCACTGTAAGAATCTCTACAGGAATATAAGAATTCTATTAGTTTCTTCAAATAAATACAATTAGTTTAATTTCTTAAGTATCAAAAAGGCTGATGCTAATACTGCAGGTTGACAGCATACAAATTTGAGGTCTCTGAGTTGCACCAAGAAAAAATGTTCCCCGCACAATAAACCTAAGAAAGAGCTCTGGAGGCAGCATGGAGCAAATACTGGAACTTGAATGGGTGAAATACTGAACACAACAGTGAAGGAAAACGTAGTAGGCTCTGGGATATAACTGGGAGTACTCACAATCATAGGTGCTGCAGGATTTTCGGCTACTAACGTGGCAATCACCAAGAGGTCGTTTCTTAGCTGACGATCGTAATTGCGGAAACCATGCATGAGAAGGTGCACAAATACTTCCTTCAAAGCACTTAGAAGAAAGTGAAAACTATTTTACCTGTTCTTTTCATATTTTATTTAAGACAGCTCTAGTATGTATCATACTTTTCAAAGCCTTAGGGTTCAGCTACAAAAGAAGTAGCTTAAAATTTTGCTATGAAATGGATTCTTACGTAAACTACTAGAAATCCAGTTAAGCATGCATACAAGATGCACATATTTCAAATTTCACCTTGCATTATATGTATTATAATGAACTGATAGGTACACCTATCTATAGCGATACTAGGTATAACGTATTCAAACACAGAGGTACTTAATGGGATGTCATTGAATGATTATTGAGAGGTTATTTCCCAAATATGGAAAACAGTAAAACTCACCAAGACAGAACCTATATTACCTGCAGCTGAGAATGTAAGTCTCCTATACCATAAAACACACATTCCAACAGTGCAGTCGTACTGACCTACGAGGCCTGGCAGATGAGGTTGAAAATGGTTAACAACAATTAACTTCTGCATTATACAATGCAGCAGTTAAGGCTATGCCTCCTGCACTTACGCAGTAAAGCACCTTGACTTCTCTTTTACCACATAACAGAAACAACTGGTGGTGGATCACTGTGATTCATAAAGTGAAGAGAAGCTGGACAATTAAGCATTTTTCAAGTCGTCTAGAAGAGCTTTCAACAGGGCCCTGGCCACAGAGTTTGTAAGCTACCTGGCAGGCACCTCTTGTATCACATAACATTTTCTGGCATCTGACAGGCCATAATGCTATCTAACTTTTCAAAAGAGAAAAAGAAATCTAAATGGTCTAACAACTCATGTGTTGTTTGGCTGTTTTGGTGTGTAAAACATAAAGAAGACTTTAATGGGAGATGTCCACTCCCCTTTTGTTCTTTCTCTTAATTCATTTCAAACAAAATGATAAAAAACAGCAATGTTCTAGATGTCTTCAAAATTACAGTATTAATTCATAAAATGCTTCATTGTGCTTACTGTACACATTCCAAGTTACTGAGTTGATTAACAACTTCTTCTTTTGAGGTGTTTTCTAACAGGTTCCACAGGATTTCTGATGAACGGAATACCAGCTGTCCAGAGGGATCAGCATCATTGAGATGGAAACAGAGTCTGCTGGCTGCTTGGGCCTTAAGCATAAGTCTGCAATTTTCTCCTGGAATTATGAAAAATCTGAATAATTAACTCCCTGTAGGTCAGTAACTGTTTTAGACATGTTCAAAGAAGAAACAAATAAAGAGTAGAAGCAATGAGATTGCTGAAAGAACAATTTGTACTAACCAGAGCTGGAGAGATACTGCAAGGCCTTCAGTACCCATAACTTCTCAGGAAGTTGATTTTCAACTAATGCTAGTGATAAAACAAGAGTTTCTGCTAATCC
Source organism: Tinamus guttatus (assembly GCF_000705375.1). The sequence goes on along the minus strand of NW_010584371.1, from coordinate 40,408 downwards.
TCCTAATTCAGCCATCTGAATTTTGTAGTTTGCACTTGTTGGCTGGTAACCTGCACATACAATTGGTTTAGTTATGATATGTTAAATATTCAGAATTTTGGTTATTTAATAAAATATTCATCCTTTCTCAAAAAAAAAAAGAGAGATAGGAATTTCCTATTTCCCTAGTCCTAAAACTGCTGGAAAAAAATCTAATAAACAGCAAGTGATTTTTTTCTTATATCTGAATATTAATGGTACCTAAGGCATATCCAAAATGCTTACCCTCCAGTGGACTAAAACGAATATATAACTTGCCTTCTAGAGTTAGCAGAGAAGGAAGGGGAGGTTAAATTTTCGGTGTAGAACCCAGCTCTTCTTGTTAGCCTCCTCATGAGATAATTAATGTTTTCTATGACCATATTACCTAAAATATATGAATCCAGCCTTTGCTTTACAAGCTTGAATTTCTAATGAGTCCTTGTTTTTACTTTTATCCAGGCATAAACAAGCTGTTATTTTATTATTGGATTATAGGGGAAAGAGAAGAACTAAGAAAATCATATTTATATATTCTAACTTGCAAATGTAAAGTTTATCTAAAACAGTTAAAAAAAAACCCTAATATACATCAAACAGTAGATGACATGCAGGATCAGTTAACACAAATAATGCAAATGGGGAAAGGCAGTTTAACTAACTATAAAGTCTGATTTGCTCTAAACCAGCTGCTATTTTAAAGAGAAAGAACTTTGAGGTCCCTCCTATGAAAACACCAGCTCAATATGCTATGGGAGGGTGTCAAATGATTAAATCAAATATTAAGAATTGTTAATAAAAGCATAGCAAATAACACAGACTGACAGTGGCTGGTGTGCCAGCACCTAGAAGACCCTCTAAAATTCCAGCCTCCCAAATCTACTGTAGACTAAAAAAAAAAAAAATACAGACAGCAGGGTGATGATTTATCAGAGGCTTCAAAGAGCTTATATACTAAGAGACTTAGCCTCTTCAACTGGAAAAAAAGAGGTGACTACAAGGATATGACAGGCACATATAAAATGATAGGTAGCAGAGAGAAGGTTAAAAGAGTTTTCCTCTATTGCTCACAAGACACGTAAAAAGCAACATAATATAAAGTTACTTGGCAATATGTTTAAAACCAACAAAAATAAATAATTCTTCCACACCATAACACTAAATTGTGAAAATAATTTATTCTTGGGTGCTGTGAAAGGCAAAGATGTAAACAGTTATAAAAAGCAGATAGAAAATCTCACAGAAGAAAATAAAAACGAATTCTATTAAGCATAAGAAACAAACGTTTTAGAAATTCTCTAAGATAAAGATTGTTTGAAAATGGGGCAATATATTGACAGAAAGTATCATAGTGTGCTTGCTTGCTTTATTCTTGCATTGTTTCTTTCATCACCTGCTTTGTCAGGCACTGCTCTGACCTTTGTATGGTCATTCTTATCTTTTGTTTTATCTTAATGCTTTGCTATAAACAAGCCCAGAATTTATCTAAAACCTGTGATCACGTATGTCCAAACAATATAGATAGAAGGAAATTTAAATGGGCTCAGATCTACCCTTCACAAGCAACACAAGTGAAATAAGAGCTGTTCCCCTCCAGGCTACACATGCAAAGTAGATAATTATTTTGTTCACATAACTCCAATTCTAATTACTCTTTCTCCTTCCACCTTCCATGCTTCAGAAAACTTGTGGCCATCCCACATTTTCTGGGTACTCTTTAATATTAATCCCTTTCTCCGTTATATTAATACATTGTGCCTTGATTATTTCAGATTTTCAGTATGCAATTCTATAAAAAGAAATGCATTTTTGCCAACACTGTATATTTAATGAGATATAGTAATGATAGCTGTAAGTAATACCCATAGCAAATGTATGGATTTCAAAGTAGCAGGGTTAATTAAGGTTTGAATTCTTGTTACACTTGAAAATATGGTGCTTTACCTGAAAGTAGTTTTTTTGGAGGCTCCACATTATAAAAGCTGATAATACACCTGCAGATTTGTATTCTAACTTGAGAGCTTGGCACCCTCATCAAATAACCTGTCAGAAACAAACAATCAAGTTTATATACTATAAAAAAAATTTGATACTTCTGATTACAATACTTTGTCTTTATTGGTCATATCCCCTAAAATCTGTCTATTTCATTCAAAGTTTGATTATAAAAATACACAAAAGACAGGGTCTCCACCACCAAAAAGGACAGAGCAGTTTTGGAGTAGTGACATAGGGCTTATTCAAAAGTGTCCTCCTCTGTTTTAAGGCTACAGATCCTTATAAGACAGCAGATGTTATTCAGAAGTCACTCTCAGAAGAAAGCTAATACTAGGCTACTGCCAACATCACGTTAGTAACTCTGCTTCTACCAAACGTGATGAGACATAATGGGAACACAGAAAAGAGCTCCTTTTCCACAAGATAGAAAGAAACCAACTGAGAGCTACTGATGCCTCTTATGGATAATACAAACTATCATTTAGATTTTAATGCATCTCTGGACAGGCTATACTAAAGAGAATCTACAGCTATCTGAAACTCATTCAGGGCCATTCTGCTGCTTATTTGGGTTTGCGAAAATTAAGATTTCTATGAAGAATTTCTTTCGCATACATTTCAGCAACGTTCCTTTTTTTATATGTGAGAAGCTGATGACCCCTGAGAGGTCGTGCCTCTCTACCATTTACTTGTTTTTCATTAAATGAGCTGGTGCATCACTCATTAAATGAGCTGGTGCATGACCTATTTACCGAATCCTGCCTTGACTTAGAGCATTTGCAGCATTGTTCTTGGTATGTTCTTGTCATATGCAAGGTCATAATGAAATAGCCACATACTAAACAGTTGCCACTGAGATAATCAGCTTTATACCTTTTCCTCCAAGGGCTCTACTAGAATAATAGAGGGGCAGGAGCTCACAGTTCAGATACAGTAAGAGGCAGAAGTCAGGAACTGCTGCCCCTAGTAGTGCACGGCATTAGTGACTTGCTGTGTTTTGCCTTTGTGGCAAGCAGCTCTCAGGGGTTGCGGGTTTTGAAGCTTTCAGCTGGTAGTCAGCAGTTACTGTCTCTTACTCGTTTCTTCCTTTTGGCTTCACAGTATGAAGTCTTTCCCCCATCCCAGGCTTCAGTGGTTGTAACAACACACAAATTTCTCAGAACAAAATGAAATTTTGTACTGTGTCCAATTCTAAGCTCCCCAGTACAAGAAAGACACGGATTTAGCAAAGGTCCACAAAGGCGATTAAGGGATTGGAATCTGTCATATGATAAAGGCTGAGGGAGCTGAGACCTTTCAGCCTGGAGATGAGAAGGCTCAGGAGGATCTTATCAAACATCTGAAGGGAGGGTCTAAAGAGGACAGAGCTAGACTGTTGTCAGTGACAGAAGAGGAAGACAAAACGGGCACAAACTGAAACACTTGTGCACAAGAAAACACTTCTTCACTGTGAGCGTGGCTGAACCTAGAACAGGTTGTCCAGAGATGTTGTAGATTTGGATACGGTACTGGGCAACCTACCCTAGCTGATCCTGCTTGAGCAGGGGGTTGCACCATCTTCAAAGGTTCCTTATGACCCCAACTACTCTGTTATTGTATGAAATTAAACAGGCTACAGAGAAGTTTAGTTCTTCAAGTGCAATGTTGAAGTTTTTTCATATACCTTCTCACATGGGCAAATAGTAAACGTAACTTATGTGTGACTTAGCAGCATAGCAAAACAAAAATGCTTTCCAAATAATAAAAAACAAAGTGCTGATGGAATCACTGAAAGAAATGAATAAAACATATTAGAGTAACAAGCAACCGAAATTATGATAATTATAAGGCTTTTATTATTTCTATACTGATGGCACTGTGGCATGTCACTTTGCACTCACCAAGCTGCGCAATTGATTTTGAAACTGTTAGGGAATAGCTAACTTCATCAGATAATTTCTTTTTGTGAAATGGTAACCTGCAAAATGAAATAAGCAAGTTATTAAAACCACGCTTAAAATATCATACAAAAGCACTTTAATCAAGCCATTAGAAAAGTTCAAAAGCTTTTCTCTTTTTCCTTTACTTTCATTGCAAAGAAAGACACTTTTCCCAAGACAAAAATATTATTTGTAAAGCTGATTCTACATTGAAAGTTCCCTTTCCATAATCTGGCAATAATATTTTAGCAACCAGTGGTACATGTCCATAGATAACACTTTCATAATTCATATTCGGTACAAAACAATCTGAGCAAACACATGTAATTTGAATATGGAAGATTAAAGCCTGGAAGCTGGGCAGTTTTAGCCTATTCTGCAGCCAGGCTATTAATAGGCATGTGTAGAGACGAAAACAAAAACAAAAATGGAACAAGACCTCTAGAAATGGAGAAAAATAAAACTAATCACAGAATCACCCAAAATTACTCCAAATAGCTCTACTACCAATTTATTTAAATTTATTAATTTATTTAAAAGACAAGTTACTAAGAAAAAAAATCAATACCATTTGCAAAATGCTCAGTTATGAAAAAAAATGTGAAGTGCTATAAAATTCTTTGGGTGTAAATATTACAATATTATGCTAGGTTTCTGCAAGTCTTAGTGCAGAAATAGCTTTCTTGTAGGTTTACCTCTGTAAACATAGACTGAAGAAAAGAGGACACAGCAAATAACGGAATAAATAGGGAAGACCACAGATACATTAAAAAAATACAGTGGGAAGAAGACAGATACAGAAATAGAGGTAGTTACAAAAAAAAAAAAAGCCTTGAAAGTTCTGCTATGGGGGTTCCAGTGTCTGAAAGGAATTTCCAAATAACAGCCCTTCCTCTTGTCACAGACTTTTCATTGCTATATGAAGTTGCAGTGAACTGCGGGGGAATTTCTGTAATACAAAAATTAAAGCAAAACCCAAGGGTTTAATCTTCAAAAACTTTCTCATTGCAGAAACCATAGCTATTGCTGAACTGCTATAAAAAGGAGAATAATAAATACATATTATTGATTGCATGCCCTCAGTTTTGTCACATTTCTGCAGAAGTAAATGAAACTTCATGATGGGCTTTTTCATTCTCCACTGTGGGGCAGTAAAGGAAAGCAGTACAAGTGATGATGCTCACAAAAGTAGAAAGATCAGCTGAAGAATTACACATTTGCGATATTAACAGTTGAATGGAAGCTATGTAAAAAAAAATCTGTCTGCCATAATTTTTCTCTTCCATATCCTCACCAATTTTAATTGAATTCCAGAGTAACCAGTAACTAGTATTTCATCAGCATTTTTAAATTTTTGTAAATACAGTGTCACAGCGATAATGCCAAAGAGTTCATGTAATATATTTTAAAGCAGATTTTAAACTCGAAGTCTGTCAATTGCTGTTTTTTTCCCCTCTTCTGCAATATCGCTTGCCTTTTTACAAAATTTGAAGTCTCTTCATATCATCTCAAGTTTTAAATCCACTTATTAGAACTCACTTAGCTTTTTTAACAACAAAACATTTTAGCAGGACTTACCACAGAATCTCTTGAGGCCAGCAATCCCAGAACAGCCTGCTGCAGGCAATGGCATTGGGGAGTCCTGCTTCCAAGCATGCAGAGGCTAATTATAATACAGTACTAAGGGATGTAATGAGTAGCTCTGCAGATACTTAACTGGGTCTTTTGTGTCAACAGCAATTGGACTCAAGAATTAGACATGAAAATTGGTGATACAACAGATGTCTTCTCATAGAGACATGTTGGTTGCCTTAGAAGATGTATGAACATGTTAACAAGCAGTGTTTAGAAATCTCTAAAATAAGGCCCAAGCACTTACCCACACAATTGAATAAGTTCACATACGGGCTCAGTGAAGGCTTGTTGTTCATGAAGTTTTTCTGCACACAAGTTAAGAATTTCAAATACTTGTGCTACATCCTTAAGGGGCTTTGAACTTTACGTTAAGGAAATCAGATTGTTTGTACTGCTAAGAATTAGGAGGAAAAGCTGAAAACTGTATTTGTCATACTTTAAAGATACCATCAAGAACAACCAAAGCCAAAGCTTTCAAATTCAGATAATTAAAATGAAGCATATAAACTTATACTTAGCTCTTGGAAGCAGTCTTCACAGAAGTAAAACACTTTTAACTCTCATTTACCTTTCTTATCAGTCAAACTCATTGGAAGTTCAGCATATTACTATGTATAAAAACATAGGATGAAAGTTTTTACATCACAGTGTCAGATCCAACTAAATTCTGTCTGAAACAACTCTAAGGTGTTTGAATCCTTTATTTCTCTTGCCCTATGTGATTAACTTTAAGGACCGAAGTTTAAAAATTTGGACCCAAACACACATTGAGATTATCTAATTTAGGGCAGAGGCACAAGATCAAAACTGAACAGTTTACCGAGACTTACAAGTTGCTACCAATCCACTGGACTCATGGAAATGCCTGTGTGTGCCCATGACTCAACCATGAATTAACCACTGTGGTAATTAGTCAAATTATACAAAATTAATCATTTTTTTTCATACTCCTACACATTTCCCAGTACTTCCAATTATTAGAAAACTTTCAATTTCTACTGTAAATATGAAAAAAATCAGATAAATTACTCTGAATTTATTTTCCGTTATAATGTTTCCTCATCGGAAGTTATTGCTATTTTAACTGCTTCTTAACTAGTAACCATTGTTATGTTTGCCTGTTTTGAATGGAAAATATACTTATTTTTAGACTCACATTTGAACACTTTCAATCACTGTGCAGCTGTTAGCTCTCTGTTAGTTTGCAGCAAATGAATCTAGCAACCAAGAATCTTCCTAGCCCAACCAGCCCTGGCTACGCGTGGACATGTTAGTGATCACAACACAAGCGGACGCTCACTGCTCTCCCTCCGGAAGCACAGCAGATCATAAAAGGCTTTGCTGAGAAGTCAGAATATCAGCACATATCAAACATCACAATTATAATATTCTACAAACTGTCAAAAAGGATACAAGCCCATTTTCAAAGCACTTGACTACCTTCTTGAGAATTTTCAGCTGCCTTTCCAAATTATTCTTAAACAAAAAAATGAAAAGCAGGCTTTAATTGCAGTTTTTCTTAGAACCTTAAGTGACTACATTCATCCCCTTTTAAATTTAAATGAAAAATGCAAACCAGATTAAAACGGCATAAGGCACAATGAAATTCTGAAAGTGCTTTGCAGCAGGATTAGCTCTTTGATCACGCCCCATTCCTAAATATACAGGCTACACTGATAACTGAGGAGGCTTTTCAAAACTGCAGCTTTTGTTCAAATGCGTGGGCTTTTTCTACTAATTTATTTGAGATTCTGTGAAAGACAACTTACAAAATCAAAACCTATGTTTAGGTCATCCTATGTCATCCTACGTTCAGCAGACTGACATGTGACACAAATGTGTATAAATACAGACCCAAGAGGCTGAGGGTTGCTCTGCCACCATTAAAAAACAGCTTGCAAATTCCAGTTGGAAAAGTATATGCAGCATTCCCTCCAGCTCCTCCAAGCACCTCCATGATGGGCCGGATTACGGCAATTTGAGGCAGGCCAAAAAGGCGTTACAGGGATCTACAAGCCCAGAATCCTGAGGGTGTCTCCCCATGTATCTCATGATATAAAAATAAACTGTATCAGCTAGCACATTTCTGTTTAATCAGTATGTGTTTATTCTATCAACTTTGAATCAAACGTAAACAGAAAGATAGTTCTCTGCGGCATGCTAACGTAAGATATGCATATGTTTAATTACATTCTTAAGAACATGAATTATTCGGCTTTTAGATTAACCGATGGTTTAGTGAATTCAGTCCATCAAATCTGTTTGTGGAGAAGTAGCCTGTGGAAGCCTGGGAGATACCGCTCCTCCGTGGGCTCCTCTGGGTGGTCATGGCTCTTCCTGAACCCTCCACTTTGTACAATTCTCCCTCCTTTAAAAACAGCTATCTGGAGAAACTTCAGCATTTAACCTGGGCAATTGTGTAAATTCCTGACATGCTTTAAGGGGCTCTAAATGTGCTTCTGTTTTTCAGTTGCAGGCTTCAGCACTCTGAAACTTCAAGATAAGGCAGACATTCTGCACATCTACTTTCAAAGGCACTCAGTTTTGTCTCTTTTGGAAAAGTATCTGTATAGGTGTGCTGGGTTGTCCAAGAAAGAGCGCTCGTGGACACCACTCGCTGTTACAATGAACACCTTTACAAGGTGTCGTAAGGTGCCGCTGTAAACGCTCCAGCTTTCGCAGCCCTGGCCGTCTGGCTGACTTAGAATTAAGAGCAAAAGTATCTGTATAAAACCTGTGCAGTTAAACCCCTCAGGCGCCAGGCCTACTCACCGAGCCTGGCTCTTCCAGGAGCCTGATGGCATGATTCAAATCCACCGATTTGAGCTGCGGATCCTAGAAAAACGGACACATTTTTACATTCCCGGGCCGGGCC
>NW_010584371.1:9565-27270 GCF_000705375.1 Tinamus guttatus | reverse complement strand
GAAAAAAAAAAACACGTCTCTATTTTTTCCAGAAGCCATTTGCAGTTCAAAATTTAATGGTTTAAATATTCTCAGAGGTTTTACTAGTGATTTTTTTTTTTTGCATAGGAAACAGGGCATATACATTTCTCTATACCAAATGGTTTCACGAGACAGTAAAAATATATATAAACGTTGAGAGTGATATTTAATTACTACAGCATCTTAGTTCTGCAACGTTATCACAAGAATGTTGCAAGAATTAGATAATCATTGGGAAGATGAACATTAATTATCTATTCTACATAGATGTAGAATTACTATCAAATAATAGCACTATTTTTAGTTTCTAAATGTAATCAGATTGTCAACCAGCAGTGGTTTCTCTTGTCAATTTATTCAGAGGAATTAAGCTCTGCTCACAATTAAACTTTCCGATTCCCGTGATTTTAATCCATACAAAGAAGTGGGGCAGGCACAGCATAGCATTTTTCCAATATAAATCATATGTGCTGTTTTCTCTAACATGAAACTAATAGGACAGAATTGAGAGTTTTATGCAAACAGTGCAATGGATTTGTGAAGATTAAATCTTTTTCAGACTACCCATGAAAAATATTCGTTCGAACACCTATCCACATGAATAATTATAATCAAAATAATTGTTTTACTACTGAGCTGCTCATGTTACTAGTTTAGGCTCCTGTCTATCCAGCAATGACAGTTTCTTTTGCTCACTCTCTAATATGCTTGATAAAGTAGCACTGTGCTTACATAGCACCTCATGCACCCCTGAAACAACTCTATATTGGAAATGGGATGATCAGATCAGTGGGCTGAAATTAACTGATGGGGTTGTGAAAGAAAGAATGAATGCAAATAACTTTTTATTCACTTGGGAGGTTTACATTTGAGAGATCGGTTTAAGTTTGAGAGATCTTTTTTCCTGTTCTGTGTTTTCTTTCTTTCTTTTTCTTTTCACCAGATAAAACAGGATATGTAAAACAAAAATGTAAAATAAAAATGCAAAAGGTACATTGTGTTGTTTGTATTTGAGGTTGTGGTTTTTCGTTAGAGAAGAATTTTGTTCTGTATTTTGTTAGAGAAGAATAAAACCTGGTAAATCAGTAGAAACACATAATTTTAAATGTTCTTTTAAATCCCAATGAAAGGCAAATGCCAAGTTTTAGAAGTGATTTTTCATTTTGACGAGTCAATGTATTTAAAATTCTGAGGTATAAGAATATTGATTTTGTTTCTCAAAAGTTCAGGCCTATCATATCCCCACAGATAAATGTTGTAAAAGTAAGTCTTTATATAAAAATAGAAGATTGTATTTGCACAAAAAATACTAAGATTTTAAGGTAGACTCTGGGAAATTCACATACAATAATTGAAACTCCAGTGTAGAAACATAAAGAATATGAGTGCTGTGGTGCTTCCCTGATCTATCAAGGTACTGCAAGTTTCACAGAGAAAATGGATTTTTACTGTTGCAGAATTCTTTTGTTTTAAAATATGTCTTGGCCTTTCCAAATCATTCTAATAGCAAAAGTTGTACGGCTTGTACCTGCAAGTCTTCTGACACTTCTGTAATACGGTTTTGAATTTTCCTTTATGACTCACATGAAAATAAAGAGATTTTAAAGGTCTAAAAAAATTTTATGATGCTTTGGAAAAAAAATCCTGTTAGCATAATATATTTGGGTTACAAGATGTATAAAAAAATCCTGTTAGCATAATATATTTGTGTTACAAGATGTATAATCATCAGACCACATTGATATTTTCTTACATATTCAAATCATGGAATGGTATAAAGCCACACAAAAAATAAATATACTGTACATGTGCAATACATTGTTACAAATTATTTTGTTGTTTCAAAATCTGGCTATTTCCTGAATTATTATCTCTTTCAGTCCATATTCTGAGCTCACTAACCAAAAAGTATTGTTTAATAAAAGAAACACTTTCCAGAAAATGTGCTATTAATAAATAGCACTTTGGCACACATGCTCTGAAGTCAAAGAAATATCAGGAAAGCATGGTTATAATAAAATATTTTTGTGATAAAACTGTGCAAAAGAGCATTAAAAATTCTGAATTCACTATCATCTGCCCTCTATAGTTTAAACAAAAATAGTTTTGTAGTTATCTAAGGTAGTAGTTTTTTAGTTGTAAATTTCTCATAGCTTGATTGAGCTTGTACTACATGCCAAGCAAGTCCACAGTGACTTTACTTATAGATTAGATAACTTTCTGAAAAATTAAGTTTAATACCAATAAAATAAAATAAAATAAAATAAAAACAGAAAAGAAAAAAGCATCTAGAACAGTGCTACCAAATACTAGTCATCACATTACAGTAATCCTTTCCGGGGAGAGATGTGGAATGGAACTACCTCCTTCTTCCATGATACGGCTCTTTTCCCATCCTCTTCTAATTCTCCTCAGTTTTCTGCTGACACACGGCAAAAGTAAAATGATCTTACCTAGAATTACAATGGAAGGCAGAACAAGGGCAAGAACAAAATTTGGCGGTGTGTAAAATCTGTAGTATTCTTCTTCAAAGGCTCTTTTCCACCCGTAAATCAGTACGTGGAAAGTACTTATAAGAAGAGCAACGTATCCAAGTGTAGACTTTGAGAAAGGGGAGGAAAAAAAAAGAGATAGTAAAACTTGATCCTTAATCAAAAAACTCTAACTATTTTAATATAATATTTATGCATGTTAAATTCTCTTTCCTATACTCCAAATTAGCAACATGTGGTCTTAAGTTCAAATGCCCTGAAAATTAAGGGCTCCACAATACCCTGATTTACAATAAATCTGTGACAGTATCCATAGCCCTTAGTCAAAACTGAAACAAAGAAGCTCTTTTTCTTTTCTTTTCCTTTTTTTTAACCTTGGGGGTAGATTGTTTTGCTGTTTGTGATGTGTGCTGATTATGTAGTAATGCATCTCTGCAGGAAGCTATGTGGAATTATCAGCCCAGATTTTCATTGCTCCGAGAGGGGTAATTTGTTTTGTCCGTCCTCCCTGCCATTCACTTGCTTGAAGTTAGCAGAAACGATTCCCAACCTTTCTCCATCAGTTGCTGCCTACTGGTTAATGGGAATATCTAGGCTATGGGAATTGTTTTGCCCAGAACCAAAATATGGGCACAATGGCACAAGGCAATGATGAAGTTTATCATTAGGGCTGGATGAAACTTCAAGTAGAAGGTTCCCACAGCATTTTGCAGGTGATCTTTTTTTCACATAATCTAGAGCATGTGAGAGCAGGTAGTGCTAACAGGAGGCATTCCCCTCTCCTGTGACTTTGCCATTCTAAATGTCCTGTAATAATATTGTTCTACAGACATAAATTTATACCTATTGGCCTCTATTTTCCTCAGCTCTAGAGAATTGCCATTGTGCTTTGAATTCTGTCATTAATCAAATGAAGACAAACACTTTTCCACCAAAACTGAATTAATGTTTGACTTGGTTTAGAGAACATTTGGAGAAAATCATATAAACACAGGGGAGGAAAATTATGAAAGGCAACTTGCTGCTAAGATTTACTTTAATTTCAGTAAAACTAGAGAGGCAAAGACATACCCTCTTTCTGTCTTCATTAAGAAAAATACAGCCTAAGGAGCTATAATAATTAGTGAAAGAATTAATTCTTCCTGCTGCAGGATTAGGCAGTTTCCAGGGACTGGAGAATGTTTGAGCTAAAACCATTTGAAAGGATTTACATCGGTGTATGTCATGGTACAAAAAGGGAGAATACTTTTATTAATTTCTGCAGATCGGTAGCATATTTTTTTAACTTGCCAGTATTTATGCTTTATTTTTGCCACTGCTTTCCAAGTGATGTTGGTATGCTTCAGAAATGCCGCAAGATTTAGTTAAAAACAACAATCTGCTTCCAAAAATATGAAGAAACTAAACAATCTAAGACAATTATTTGTGATAGGTGTGATAGGATAGGTGATATCTGAATGTAAATTCTGGCAAGAAATTCAGAAGGCAAATGATACTATCCATGATACTGCATGTAATGTTCCAATATGTTATTTCAGCTTTTTGCTGGAGTGACGGACCTGAAGTTATTGCTGTTATAACGCGGCCATCAGGCATAAGGGAGTGGATCATATCACTCATTTCTTTATCAGACTTACAGATGTGAACTATAACAATACTTGGAAAAAGAAACAGGATGGAAAATGCCAACAGACTCTTCCCAGCCTTTTCTAGAACCTTACTTATGCTTATTTAAGCTTCTCCTGAAAACTACGATTTTGACATGATATCTATGTATGCTTTTGTATCTAATTGCCAAAACAAAACTCTAGAAGTTAGAAATAAGGGTATGGTACAAGAAAAAAAATAAAAGTGATGCATCTCTATTCAGTTCCACTTTTTAACTGTGGAAAGCTGCTGTATGCTTCTCTGAAGTGCTGGTACATAAGTGCCAGTATGCACCAGCCCATTTCAACCACTCGCATCCTAAAATCTCACAACAGACACTCCTCGAAGAGCTGCTGGCAGTATTTTCTTGTAATAGGCTCTAAATTGCCTCTGTCACCTGATTTCTGTACTGTACTTTCCACAGTAAAAACACTACTTAGCTAGAAAAAGGACATTCTCCACGCAACTTTGCATTTTGCACTCTGGTATGTTTAGACAGGCCAGATCAGTACCAGGAAGGCTCATTAAAAGCATTTATCCCAGCTTACAGCTTCTGACAATGACTTTTCCAGAACTACATCCAAAACTGGCTGCCTTTGCTAGCTGAGCAAGAACTTAGCAAAAGAGGCTGTGTCAGTACCACAGCAGGGCACTGCAGAGCAGCAGCCTGCACTTACAGCGCACAGCGTATCTAAACTGCTCTGATCATCTGCTGGACCTGGAGGTTGGATTCACTTCCCTCTATTTGCTTGTAGAACCTTCTGTTGCACACTGTTTTTTTCTTTTTTCCTTTTTTTTTAAAGACACAACAGTGCCTTCTTTTGATTTTAGTGCCTTGTCACCTGGAGGCTGAGCCAAATGACAGACTTTGCTGTTTTTTTTTTTTTAAAAAAAAAGCTCTGGCACTTGATTTTTCTGTGTCTGCAGATGTTCAAAGATTCTGGCAATAGCTGTGCAGCAGTGAAATCAGGAACTTGAAGAGCTAACTGTGTTTGGGTAGAAAGTTACCAGCCAGTACAGGAAAAGGCATTCTTGGGCAGCGAACTGCACTACAAATCTTGGCCAGCAGTAGGTGCAGGAAGCCACATTCCGAAGTTGTCCGTCCCTACAGATGTTAACATGAAAGATATTTTGATTATTGAGAAACAGAAGATGTCTGAGCTGTGGAGGTTATTACTTGCTGGAAAATAGTCAGTTTAACATTGGAACAGTGGAGGTGAGAGCAGCTACCATTCTGATATGCAAGGAACACTGTTCCTTGCCTGGTAAAGTCACATTGGTGAGTGAATGTAGCAGTATCAGCTGCAAGTCTTGGGAAGCCTCTGCCTCTGCTCTAAAATGACTGCTGGGAAGAGAGGAAGAACATCTTTGGTTTCTTTGTTTCCTAATCTTCCATAATACTGTGTTGCCTGGAAACTTGACCGGCACATTTCCTATTTCTCCCAACTCTTTTGGATCTTCTCTCAGTCTTCCATGTTTTGTTTCTTTTCCTTCCTGATCAAAGTTAGTTTTTCCAGCCAACGTGGGAGATTCCCTGCCACTGGCGGAACTTGGCAAACAAGGAGAAACAAGGCACCTGAGAACCTGGCATTGGTTGAAGGAGGAAAAAATAAAATAAAATAAAAATAAAAGAAAGTGGGTATAGTGGGAAAGGAAGAAAACTCCATAAAATGTTACCAGAAGATGCACATATATAGATAGATAGATAAAGTAGGACGTATCTGCATCAGGGATTCTTATCTTCACAATGGCTGAGCAGTCTCAAATAACATATATATATACAAAAAGCATTTTCTAAAGCCTACAGTTATATGACGTAAGCTCCAGATTCCTCCAGTAACAGGATATTGCTAAACACACAAACAGGCTGCAGCAATTCTGGCTGGAATCTTACTCAAATTTGCCAAATAGCCAGGCCTCATGGCTTTTTTCCTGTGAGGCAAAAATGTTCTGCCCTAGTATGCAGAACAAGGCAGAGCAGCCCTTCCAAGATGTGTGAGGGCAGGCTCTAACGATACTGGCTCCAAAGACTTTGTGCTAACAAAAGGAATATCTATAAAGAGATCTGCTTTCTACTATGCAAATGGCAGTGTCACCCTGACCGATTTTTGCTAATAAACATAAAGCTAAACTCAAAGCTAGTCTGCTTTGGCCACTGTCACTGAATGGTGTGGTTTGGATTTGAACTTTTAGATTGGAAAACCAAAGCAGTAGTTGTTTTTGTTTGCATCTTACATTTACAGTTTAACTAATATCCCTTAAAGACTGAAAGACCAGGTGCAGGACTGCTTGCTAACATTTTCCATTCTCCATGTATTTTATGTGAACACTGAAAGGATTGTTTGTGATGAGCTGGTCTATGCTAGTAGAAATTCTGTCTGCTCTGATGAAATATGAATTCTCCTTTATTCCTTGTCCATGTCCATCTTCATTCTTTATCCAACTATATTTCAAAGAGAAAAAGATCAGCCTTGAAGTGAAGTTTAATAAAACTGATGAATTGATTTAACAGCCTCTTCCCTGCTTCGTTCCTCAGTGAGCTCCAGCCTTGGGTCATGTTAAGATGCCTGCAGAGATTTGCGTGATGTTTCCACCCTCTAAGCTCTCCTGCTCAGCAAACTGCTCATCCCTGTCTGGTTTTATGACCCCTCCCACTGGATATTATGACCATTTCTCTATGATTCATGAGGAAATAACGAAATATTTGTTTGGTGTAGAGGTCAGCTCTGTACTGCAGCAACACCAAGTACTTTGCTGTTCTTAGCATTTGGTAGAGCTAACACAGTTCCTGCCTTTTGCCTCACCATTCAGCCTTTTTATATCTGTTTCTTCATACCCATACTCTCCTAGAATGTGTTGGGCCTTCATTGCTTCTCTTTTTTTAAGACTTTTTCTTTTGATCGAACTGGATGGAATTTTTGGAGCTGCTGCCATCCGTATTGCCAAAACCCAGGCTAATTAAGTTGGAGCCAGCTCCAAAAAGATTGGGAATATCAAAGTCAAGGGGATCTCTAGACAACAACATTCACAACTAGGGTTCCTCTACAGGATACAGGTCCTTTTCTGTGGGATTCTTGTTAGAGGTCTGTTCAAACCAAAGCAAGTAGCGGCAGGGCCTTCACTCAGGTCTTGCACTATAGAAACAGATCAAAGGCAATATTGTGATATTTTATCTGTTTTACTGGCACACCGAGGGTAATGATGCTTGTGGTAAAATGCAGACTCTTTTCACTCTTTTTTTTTCTGAGAGGAACTGTAAAATACCTGTCCTAGTTCTCTCTAATACATGATCCAGTTTCAACAGAAACATACTTCCAGTGAGAACACTTTGTTCCCCGTTAAATTCCTCAAAATATTGAGAAATGATTCCTTAAAATTGCTATTTATTTACAGTGAAAATAACTGCAGTAAATACAGTACAGTCAAAATCCAAGCATTACATGATAATCTGTCTGCAAATGCACTTCTGGCTATGTTGCAAAAGATCCAAATCTGAAAATTTGGGTGAGAAAAAATAAGATAAATATGTATTGTTTTCTTGTGGAACCCATGGCTGGATGAAAGCATCACCTCACTCATGAGTACATGTTTTTTTCATTTGCACTACGATTTTAGCTCACAGAGCAGCAGTACTATAGTCACCCCCACAGAGAGATCTGATGGACAGGGATGTTTGTTGTAGTGGAACAAAATGTCTATTTGTGAACACTGAAGGCTCAAACAGGGTGAGAATAGCTAGTTCCATCAAGAGAAAATTGAATTGCTTTTTTTTCGGGATAACTGGAGCCTTCCACCCACAGAAACTATAAGAGATGGCAAAGTATTAGTTTACAAACAGAACACCTCTGGCAGCTGTAGCCAAACTGGTGTTCTCCATCACTTCCTTTAAAATACTGCAAGTTATGAAACCCAGCTCAAGCTCTGGAAAGTGAAGCAAATGCTTGTGTTTTGAAGGTAGGAATTAGTCAATAGCAGCAAGAATAAAAACTAGGAAATTTCAATACAGTGGATATGTCCTAAAGCCCTTAATCGGAAAAAAAAATGATTTAAGACTAGAGTACTGAGCCCAGAATTCCTCCCACAAAAACAAAGCCGCTGCACCCAGACCCCCACGTATACACTTCTGGATTTTATCACAAAACTGAATCCTAATGACATTTCAGATCAATGACAGCTACTTAAAAATAATGGCGATGTTGTTTGTAAGCAAATGTTATTTATTATTTGCCTCTCATATTTCTCAGTAATTTATGCTGTTTAGATCTGCCTGTAGCAGGCATTTGTCTGCAAAAGAAGGGCAGTAAGAAGAATGCCAGGACTAGAAGATGGCCACTGCTTTTAATAAGCAAGTTCCTTTGGTGGGTTGGTCTGATTTCATCTAACTTGAATTTAACATGGAATTCTAATAATGGAAAACATTAAATTCCTGCTTATTTGGTCTTAGCTGTATAGATTCTTTAAGACCAGCAACAGTAAAAAGCAGAATTCCTGTTCTGTCACTCATGAAATGCTTAATATGCATTCACTGATATATACCTGCTGAGTAAGGATGTTGTTTTTATTAACTTACCATGGGAGAGGGGAACCAATATGCTCTCATCATGTTGTAAAGTGCTTTTCATAACAATAATAATAATTATGAACATGAATTGTTATTAGTAACCAAAAATCTCTTATTTAAAAAGTAACACACCTGAATAAAACTGAACTCCCTCCAGTTTAAGGCACTGTTTACTGAAGGGATCGAAGTTACTGCCAGCAAAGAAAGTAATCCAAGACTCATTATTCCAAAGGAGATATACATTTCTATTCGCCACACTTCTTCCTCATTCCAAGAATTTTCAACATTTGCATGAACCTGATGAAGAAGCAGAAAGGAAGTCCTTATTCTCCAGAATATTAAAAATATCAACAACATTTTTTTTTGGCTGAATAAAAGCTTACAGCTGTAGGACAAATATATAATGGGGTCAGATATTTCAGAGATTTATTTATGTCCCGGAGACAAATAACTATTTCCCTACATCTAGCATTAACTCTTGTTATGTTAAAAATATGCTAAACAGAGACTCTTAGGTGAATAGGTAGAAGAAAATGTAACATTATGTACTAGTTATATAAATTATTTTATAAAAATATATAAATCTGTATGTTCCCATATATTGTAGAAAAGTATCTGTGTTTTTCAGATTTCAGTGACTTATATTGTACATCATATATTGGGTAAATCTGCAATTTGTTTCTAGCTTGTTACATTTAGAAATAGCTTTTAATCATTTCCTGTTATTGCTTCAGGTCCCTATGCTGAGTCCAAGTTATTTCGACTCTTTCATTGTTGACAACAGATAGTTCTAGGACTGCTCGGCCTGAAGGGCTTTGTGAGAGGAGACACAAACTGAGGTCTTTAACAGTTAAGACGCTTGGATAATCAATTCTTTTTCCATTTTCAGGTGGACTATAACAGCTCCTGAAAGTGGCTCACTACAAATATTAGCAAGTCAGATTTCTATAATGTTATTAAAAACATGATCATTTCTTACTAAAAGAATCAGCAAGTCCTCTGCTAAGTGTGAACAATACTTGCTGCCTGTCTTTTATATGTTTGTTCTCTCTGCCTTTAAGTTCAATTTTTCATGCCAATCCTTCTTTTAGAATTTGTGCACCCCATCCCCTTTCATTTGTTCTATTATTAAGATTTGACTTCCTTAGTTTGCTTTTTTTTTTTCTGTTCCATCTCTCTTTCCAGCAATGTTTTTTTTCATGCCGAGAGGCATTGCTCTTTTTTTATGTCACTTTAGAGATGACAATAAACTATATATCTCACTGACAGAGAAGAGCAGCAGACCCTTCTTTACAGCAGAATAGCTTTGCTGGAGATGGTTTCAGTGTTATGCAAGACCAACTGCTCCTGGGAAGTATGAGTCAATGTCTGTTGCCTGTAATAGATGACATTCACAGCATTTCTAATGAATAAAATATTTCTGGTCTGAAAAGTTACAAAGTAACAGAATTTGTATTTCTTAAACAAAAATGTATTTGTGCACATTATCTACTCTTACCATTTTATCCGCACTTGTTCTTCACACATTTGGTACAATAGTATCTTATATGTCATAACACATTGATGATATACATATATGTCCCCTATCTTAAGAACAAATATAGAGAAAGACACTCCAGAAAGTCAGACATTTCCTCTCATTTTGCTCTTTTCCCATATATCCTCCATTCTATTTCTGTATACTTCTACCAGGAATTTAGGCAGAGCACCTCCTTGATTTCTCTTACCGGGCAAACTTGATTGCAGCTTGCTCCATGTGAGGCAAGCACAATGCCCAGCTTTTTTCCTCTTCCTGCTTACTAAGCACCAGCTATGCATAAGATAACTCCAAACATATTGTATTGATGAATGCCATAAATGCAACCAGTGCGTTCTTGGCTTTTGCTAACAGGTAGAGATCAGCTTACCTGTTGATATGCCATGTTGAGGAACAAGTATCGCTCCGATCTCCGCATGGGCAAGCAGAGGCTGTAGGCCACATGCACTGTGGCAAAGAAAAAGCTGAGCAGGCCGAGCTGCTTTCGACACTGCAGCCAGCTCTCCAGCCAAGGTGGAAAACGCCTGTACTTAGTACCGTAGTAAAGCTGGTAAGCGGCTGCAATAAGTCCAGATAAATATACTAGAGAGAGTAAAGTGATAGCAACAATCGGTAACGTCTTGTTCACAATCTCAATGGGGATCTTGTAAAAGTCACTCTGCTGATTTCTCACAAAGGGGTGGATTACATCTCTGACGAAGGAGTAGACGAAGAAAAACGTTGCCAGGCTAATGGCAATCACTACAGGTCCCTTCCACAGTGTGAACAGTCGCAGAGGTAAGTTCTCAATCTCCCTGGAAGACGACAACGCTCCCAAATCAATTGGAATAAAACTGAGCTGCCGGGCAAGCTCCATAATTTGATGGCGAGCTGCAACATTGTTACTGCATATATAGACCTGTTGGAAAAGTGAATTGTTTGCACTCGGAGAAATAGATTTAAACACAAAACGAACAAACAAAAACTTCAGAGGGCCAAACTGTGGCACTACAGCTGAAACTATTCATTGTTATCACAGATTATCTATACATTGTTATCACAGATTATATCACAAAAATGAGAAACGGAAACAAAAAACAAACCCAGGAATTACAGGAGTCTCTCAAAAGGACAGGAATCTTGCTTGCAGGAACCCTAAAACAACTATAGCTTCAACGGGATGCAAAGTAGAGAACTGTCTAGTGTCTGTGTATAATAATCCTAGTTTATTTCACAATCCAGATTTCCACAAAAACGGAATCTGTCTAACAGAAAAGACAAAATGAAGCAAAACCAGCAGGCAAATAAGAACTTCTTCTAAAGATCAGCTTATTACATAGTGAAAGAAGTGTGCTGCTACAAAGTAATTTCAACTCCCTTTAGAAATCTGCATTGTGGTAGTTTGCCCATCACTGACTTCTGATCATTAGAGCCAACATGATCAGCTTTCATGGAAGTCAATTACTTATAGTGCAGAGCTCTGCTGAAAGGGGTTAAAAAGAGTGCAGTGGGGTTATTTTTGTAATTATGCTAATTCCATACCAAACGCGTTCCATTTGAAATCCACCTGATGTGCCAGAAAACTCTGTTTAGTCTCCTGGAGTCCTGTTACTTTTTTTCATGCACACTCTAGAGGTGTGAAGGACTGGGTTCCTGCATAGGCTTAAATCCTTTGTGCCATTCCAGCAAAGCATGAAAAACATAAAGCTCCTCTTTTATATACACGGGGTGGAGATTCTGAAAATATTCTGGGAAGGCATTTGAACATCACG
Source organism: Tinamus guttatus (assembly GCF_000705375.1). Next base: position 15,261 of record NW_010584371.1, on the reverse strand, counting down.
TTCCCAAGGAATCCTGGACCAGATGAATGATCACTCAGAAACATATGTGCTTCCTTCTGTTTTCTTTTGTTGTTTTTTTTTTCATATTTATTATCTTGGGGCATTATAAAATTTAAATAATGTATTTCATTCTCTTTACTGTTACTTACATTGAATGCACACATTTACAAAAAATGCTTATCTCCCAAGACCTGGCATTAGGATCCTCAGATCTGTGCATCTCTTTCGACATTTGAACCGCATCAATCAACACCTAAACCAAAATATATTGGAAAGCCTCCATCCTTGTTTAGATTTTAGGAATAAAAGTTAACATATCTCCTATGGAAGACATTAAAACTCTACTCATCTCCTCTAACTATCATCATCTGAAAGTCAGATGTCTAGTCTAAACTCGTACTTTTGCATTTCCTTTATAATCTTTAAAGATAGACATCCCAGAGGACAATTTGGGCCACTAACTCTATGTGCAACTCTCAACATTTTACTGACTATTAAAACTTAGACTGAAGACCCAATATTTTTGATAGATTAAGTCAGGTAAGTTGAATCCCACAAGTTCTGACTGCTTACAAGAGTCAGTTCCCATCATTTCCATCTTATAAAGAAATCAAATTAATACAAATACAATTTTTACCTGTCTGCTGGCATCCTTTGGTCCTAACTGCAGTGACCAAGCTGAGACGACATTGAATCCTTTGACAATCAGGGAATCTGGGAAAAGTGCTGCCAAGTACTCTGCATTGGAGTCTGGATACTGGTCCACTCTTGTATTGTTGCTGACATCAACCAGAATTTTACCAACAAGTAAATGCTTAAGGTCCCACAAAGAGGCATAATGTTCTCTGTGTATGGCTACAAAAATTACGTTTGTTTTTGTTACTGCATCTTCATGATGAGTGACATCAACCACATGAGGAAAGAACTCAGCAGCAAGCTTCGGATTTCTGCTTCCCACGACCACATGGTACCCACATCTGATGAGCCTAATGGTCAACGACTTGGCAAAGTCTCCACTTCCAATGATACCTATTGTGATCTTACTGGCATCCTTGATGCCATTGGCAACATTTGGTAAAAAAGTTTCATTGTGGTTCTTGGGACTCCCCATCATAGAGATTGATTCCATACTTCCAATGCACAAAACCCACAATGATTTCTTCTGGAAAAGAAAAAAGGAGAAAAAAAAAGAGAGAGCGAGAGAAAGCAAGAGAAGGAAAAATGCAGCATAATACTTTTTATGAGATATCAGAAATCATAAATACCCCTGGGAGCAAAATCAGTAATCCTAATTCCTATTTTGTTCTGTTTCACCTTTATAAACTATGCACTAATCAATTTGGTCTTGTAATTTGCCACTAATACAAACAAAACCACAAAATACCTCATGCACTTCAGTGATGCTGTCACATAACTAAATAAGAATGAAGAATTTTTAAAAAGAAAGTAATGTGTATACCTATGAGAGTCAATATATTTCCAAGGAGAGTTGAACTAAAATCAAGGAATAAATGAGTCATACAGATACATACATGCTCTTCCTGATAATAATAATTAAAAAAACACAATGCAGAAGGATTCAGTGTCTCTGAAGTCTGTGGGGAGGGAGTAAGGAAGTTAGGGATTAATAAACAAAGAAAAAGAGAAGGGGAGCACTGGAGGGCAAGAAGTTAGATTTTGTCTTCACATACAGTATAGTCTGTTAAACAAGGGCTAGCTCTTTTGAGATCCTTTCTGAAGAATCCATTCTGAAGAATACATATGCAGGCATCAAACTGTCAGTGATAAATATCTGATTTAGAAGAATTTAGCTGTGAAAAATCTTGATCTTAGCTGCAGTGTACCTCAGTTATCCTGTCCATAAAACTGAGATTATGATTTTTTTACAGTTTTAAAAGAGGACTGTGATAAAAGCTATATGTAAAAACCACGCACACATCACATATATTGCATGTGATTATTTTGATTATGTCTGTTATCTTGCCACAATAAATCTCACAGCTGTTTTCAGGACTATACTATCTCAACTTTCTCCGGGAAACATAACAACCCTTACGTGAAAGACGAAAGGTAGAATCTGGAAATCCCAATAACTCCATTACCATTTTATTTTCCATTAACAGGACATATATTGTTAAATATTTGTGTTAAAGCAGTTCCTCTGAGCTCTTGTTGCAGATAAAGCATATTGTGCCAGGCACTGTATGGACATAACAGCATTCCAGTGCTACCTCAAAAAGCTTATACTGTAAATATAAACCACAAATGTTGGAAACAGTTCTAATCAGACAAACTTCCCGAGTGTTTTTCTTCTCAAGTAAGAGTAGAATCTGCCCAGCTCTCTTCCCAGCTATGTTGCATAAAGAATTCCACCCCACATATATGAAAGGATACGATATTAAGCTGTGCTTCGGCACAGAAGCAGTGATAATTTGTGTTTCACAGTACATACAAGTTTTTAATTCTCAGATCTTTGTATGACAACAGAGAGTATATAACTGGCTTAGAAGAAGCACTGCATGTGTATTCACATTCAGGTACAGGAGCTAAAAAAATAAAGTTACATTCGTGAGACGGGGGCGGGGAGAAGCAGGAAAAGCTTTTCTTGTAATATTGAGCATGGCACTTTGTTGTCTCAAATCGTTAATAATTTCTTTCCTTTCCTTTTCTTCCACTTCTTAATGTAATAATAAAAGTTGAAAGTGGAATAGTGAAAACTACAAACGGTTTCTCTGAATGATGATTGCTGACCTTATGCATCACTAAATTGTTTCCACAGTTTCTCATCCATAGACATCAATAAAGAAGTAATCTCCCTAAACACTGAGCATAGAATTGAAGTATTGGGACACTTGTTTTGGTTCCATGAATTTTGGTTTCTTTAATGTCTTGGGTTTGGTCATGTCAGTGAGTTTTATTAGGACAGTACCTTGCTGCCATATTTAATGGCCTCATGCTATTATCTTGCATGGCAAATCCAAAATTCCTGTTCTGCAAGGTGCCTGATAACTGAATAGACACTGGCAATTAATATGTCTGCTCTTTTTCTGACATTCAGAAAGGGACTGTAAGGGAGAAACTAACAGAAGAATGAGAAAATGTCAGTTAGGAAAAAAAAGAGTTTTTAAACATATGAAAAATACCAAATTGCCAGCACTGCTCCAAGCTCTTCCTTTCTGCACATGCATGGAGGACGCTGCCTGGGCATCATCCTTGCTGTAGAGGAACTGCTGAGATCCTAGTTGGGACAGGTTGGGAAGGCAGCTTGCCTGTGCGAAGTAAGACACTAAGAGCTAATTGCTCTTATATACTCAGAAAATACTCAGAAAGCAGGTCTGTGGGTTGAAAAAAGGATGGTTTGGAAGGCTTTTCCCCCTTTCATGGCTGCTTCTTTGTGAATTGGAGTACTTTTATGCAGTTCTGAGTGGAAAACAGATTATATTGACCAGGAAGGAAGACACACAGAACCATCCATACTCCCCAATTAGTCTGGAATATGGGCTGCCCACATGGATCCAATGGCAATCATGACAAGATAAGCTGAGTTTTAGAATTCAAATTCACTAACAGAGTAATGGAGGTTTTGAAGAGCAGCAGTGGCTCCTTTTAAATAAATTAAAATAAATGCTGCTGCAGCTTTGGAGAGTAAAGGACAGGAAACTGCAGGAAAGCTATAACAGGGGTAAAGGGAAAAACAACCAGGCAACTTCTGAGTATCTCAACTAGACATAAAAACAAAACAAATAAACACAAGCAACTGGAAGGAAGTCTTCATATGAAACTATAATAATCAGTATAGCAAGCTGGTATAACTAACCATAGGATAAATACGCTGGTATAGAAAGACGGAGTTTTTCCAGAAGAGAAGAAAAGGAGAAAAAGGAAGTGGCTCTACATCATATAACAAGAATGTCTATATGACCTCTGAAACTGGGGATGCAATGAGGAAAAACAAGTTGATTAAGAAGGAGCAAAAAGAAAGCATCAGACTGAGGTTTGGGAGGTAGTGAGAGGAGACATGAAAAGGAGAAGCTGGATCATACTCTTACTGAAAAACCTACCAAGAGCTGATCCTGGTATAACGGTAACCGATGGTTAGCAGAGAACTTTACCCAGCCATTAGCTAGAAATACAGTATGTGTGGTAAACAGCTGAGAGAAATTTGGTGTTTCAGATATCGGAGGAGGCTATTAGAAGACTGGCCACATTACATTTCAGTTCTAACTAGAAGGAAGGAACTCACTGAAATTGGATTACAATTCTAAAGATGAAAAATCATATGTGAAAGTAACCACAGGAGTAACCACTCTATAAAGAGATTCCTTTAGGTAGAGGCAAACAATACAGACTTTTACACATGCACTGAAAAAAACATCAACTTCTTTCTTACCACGTGACCAACATGCAAACAAAATGCCAGCGTTTCCTATACCATGATTTATGCACAGAACAACAATGAAAATGGATGTATTTTAATCACCGAGTCTGTGCAACAGAATATTTACACATCCACTGTGTGGTTACAGAGGGCCATTTCAGTTCATGTCAAGTGATGCTGCAAAACTTTGGAATAGAAAGGAGATTTCCATGAGGAAATGGACTTCCAGTACCAACACACCAGACTGCAGCATGCTTCCCATTTTTGTATAAAAGATCCTTAGGAAAGGGGGCATCAGGAAGCAGAACATGATGAGCTGCTGTGGTGAGCTGAATTTGGCCCACTAGCCCAAGATCCTCATTGCCTGTGCTAAGGAAAGTAGAGTCTGAGGGACAGAAACTAATGTACTTCAAAAAAAAAAAACAGGGAAAGTTAGACATGATTCTTGGGCAAATACTCTATGAGATTCTCTCTAAGAGTTTGAGAAAGCCAGTAATTACTGGAAGGGTCTATATTAAATGCACAGTGGCAATTCAGAATAGAGTCTGTGTGAAAGACTGCTACAGACTGCTATATCATCAGGAGTGCTTTAATGATCTGAAAAATAAAAAGAATCACACACATACAAAAGAAAAGTAAAAAAGGGCACACAGCTAAGGATCAGTAAAAGAGACGTTGCTGCCAGGCAGGGATAAAATCAGAACAGTGCTGGCACAAAGATGAGTTAAGATTAACAAAGGACATAAAGGATCACAAGCAAAGGTTCTAACAAAAACTTAAAAGAGAGGAAAAGACAAGGTTCATTACTTAAGGGGAAAAGAGGAACAAATCATAGGTGATACAAAAATAGGCCAAAAGGGAGACACAAGGCCAGGTCAGAGTAGAAAGGTACAAGTTAAAGAGTAAAAGATACAGCTAAGATAAGATAAAGATGCTGGAGTCAGAGGCACTTACAAAACACCCCTTGATGCGCAGGGAGGGAGCCAGGAGATGCCCGGGAGCTCGGGGAGAGCAGCCCGGTCTCCCAAGCGCGGAGGCGGAGGAGGCTCCCTTCCCTGCCTCGGGCTCTGGGAAGCCTCTACAGCAAATTATTAAGAAATCGATTAGCAACCACTCGGGTGGCAGGCAGCAAGGAGCTGCGAGGGGCTGCTCAGGAACAGGCTGCACCACGACGCATTTTCTCATGACATGACTGGCGACATGACTGGCTCGGCGGATGCAGGGATCGGAGGCTGCGGTACAGACTGGGCATTCGCGAGGCTTTTGCGGGTGCCCTGAGGGAAGCCAAGAGCGCGGTAACTCGCGCATCGCTTCCCTC
>NW_010584370.1:176126-188011 GCF_000705375.1 Tinamus guttatus | reverse complement strand
TTTTTTCCTTAAGTTCCTGTGGAACTTTTGGTGCTTCAGTTTCCAGCTGTTTCCTCTAGTTCTGTCAGTGGCCACCAGTGAAAAGAGGCCAGCACCCTCCTCCTCACTGCCTCCCTTGAGGTACTTATAGACACTGCTCAGGTCCCCTCTCAGCTTTCTCTTCTCCAGGCTGAACAGGCCCAGCTCCCTCAGCCTCTCCTCGTAGGGCAGATGTTCCAGGCCCCTGATCATCCTTGTGGCCCTGCGCTGGACTCTCTCCAGCAGCTCCACATCCCTCTTGTACTGTGGAGCCCAGAACTGGACACAGTACTCCAGATGCGAGATCCCAAGACAAATCTCAATTTCCCCTTTGTCTTGAGAATATCAAAGTCACCTCTCTTCTTACTTAAGCAGAGTCACACTGCAGATGTGGATGCAAAAATCTATGGGTTGGAACACAACTCTGGACTCTGGTGTTTGGGGCATCCAGTGATGCTCCCGGTAGCCACTTCCTCGTCTGTTACCACTTTTAAAGTTTTTATTTTTCATTCCTCGGAAGAGGACTCAAATGCCCAGAACTTCTCTGCATCTCCAGTGATGTTGATTATGAGACTACAGAGTCATACTCCATCTTATGATCCTTTCCTGTGTTATCATGAAATCTTCTCTCCATAAAGCCACAGCTCTCACAAGAGGAGTGAGGAATGTCTGTACTCTTATGGCCAAGACAGATGTAGTTGGGAGCCACCACCACCCGGGCTAAGACAAGAACTGAACTTTCCTCTGGCAAAATGACTGCTGTAATCCACATTTTAATACACCAAATAGTAGATGCTGACATTCTTTTCACTTGAGGTAAACCTCCTGCTCTTCATGGTCCAAGAAAGACCACATGTTCCAGAGCGGGTGCTAAGCTGCGTCGCTCATGTAGGTGAAGATGACTTCCCACAGAGATATTCATCAGGGCTTTACACTGCTGAAGGAGATGCTTGTTTGTGCATTCCTTGTCAGGGCATTTTCAACAGCCCTGAGCTCAGTGTCAAACTGCTTCAAACTCTCTTTTTAGGTGTGCTCACACTCTGTAGAACACTTGAGCACTTCAGGCTGAATTCTGCATTTCAGTCTGAACCTGAATTAGGTGTTGCTCCTAGTTTGTGTCTTTTTTTTTTTTTTTTTTTTCAAGTAGGTTCACTGTAGTTATTCCTGTCTTGTTCACTTCAGGATTAGTTTTGTCTCGAGCCCTTTTTTTGAATTCTCCTCCTGAACATCCTCTCTTTTGATCTAATATTCCCCCAGACAGCACTGTGCCTTTTCTTTGAGATTTGCAGTGGTTCTCACGTTTGTCCTAGGAGCAACTCCAAGCATAACCTTCCTCTGATGGTCTCGGGAAATCTTGTACCCGTAACTACGTTTCAGCTCATGTGATGTTTTGACAGTTCACATCAGCCAAGGAAGAGGACCTGACATCTCTGGTTTCAGTGGAGGGAAAGAAATGTGCCTTTCTGCAGTTATTTTTCAATGAGAAGCCATCACGCGGGAAATCAATTCCCTCTGCCCCACTCCCACTATGATCTGGGTTAGACTTCTCTGAAGGGTGTACAGTCTCTGATTGGTTGCAGAATGTGCTGGAAACTGGAGAGAAGGATAGGAAAAACTAAAGGGAAGTTAATAATAAATATCAGATCACTCCTGTATTTCTGGCAGTTATTTTTTATTTGCTATGTGCTTGAAGGAAGAACTAAGGACATTTACAAAGGAAGTAAATAGTGTGGTATTCCTGTCTGTTACTGGTCAGTCATTTGAATTAGCAGATGAAAGACATGATTGCTGCCAAAATAAGCATGCGAATCATACCTTGCCTATTCCTGCTAAAGCAAACATGAGATCTTGTGAGTTGTTCCTTGCAGTCTCATGCATCCCTCCTGAAACAAATGGGGCACACTAACTACGGGACTGTTCACATGCAATCACCTGCAGGGTCAGAGCCACAAATCCTGGTGTGCCTACAGTTTCATACGGATAACTTTGCACTGCTGAGGCGTTTCCTTTATTTTTATTGCCTCTGAGACAGACAGAACTGCTCTCCTTGCTTTGTTCATGTTTTAAGTGCAAAGTTTCTCATTATGTTCCAGTGTTTGTATGCTGCAACCTACCCAGTCAATAAACAATTAATTTATTTTATGCCTCTACGTCTTTTTAAAGATGCCAAGGGCTTGCGAGTCCCTGGACAACAGCTCCTTTTTTCCTTAGTGCACTCTACCTTTCACCTTGGTTCGAAAGTCCACTTGCTAGGCAGAGTCAGCAAGTCACCTTTTTTTGCTGCCATGTGACATTGATAGTTTTCTTTTTAAAGCCTTCATAAAAGTCTGTACTTGGAGAATGAGAACAGTCTTTTTTTTTTTTTTCCTGCTGTTGCTGAGATATTCCCCCTTACATTTTTAATATAACATTTTAGGTATAACATTTTTAAAAAATTGTCAATGTTTTTTCCACTGTTTTATCTGAAATAAAGTGCTAATCCTTTTCTGTCCAGCTTTTCCTCATGCCTTTGGGACATAACAAGGTGGAGAAATGCTGTGCAATACTGACACCTGCCAATATCCATCTAGAATCTGGAGGACACTAAGCAACTTAGCAGAGTTTCATCATGAACCGAATGTCCTGCAGGGAGGAAAACCCTCTTGATTTCAGCCATAGCTGGAGAAGACAGGCAGAAAAAATGGTAGCTTCTGCCCTTTTCTCTTAAAACGTATTTTCTTTTTTATTTCTTTTTTTTTTAAGTTGAAAGAAGAGTATATAAATCCTCCAAAATAAAGAGAAATTTAGAGTCATCTAAGCAACATACATATGCACCCAATCATTTCAGTGATATATTACTTTGCCTAATCATTAACTTAAAATGCCATATAAGAATTTGTAATTCACAGTAAATCATTTGGTAAGAATGATTTAAATGTACTGCTGACTAATGTAAAACAGTCTATTTTCCACACTCAGTTGGCTGCCAAACATTGTTTAAGAAAAAAAAAAAAGGAAGGGGAAATGATCCAAGTTGACATAACTTATAGCAGATATAACCTCCAGTGTAGTGGTGGTTTGCAGATTAATGGGTTTAAGAGATAGGAAGAAGATGACAAATTAAGTACCATGCAGATCACCAGGTCTCTTTTGTGCTTTAGTTAGGATGCTTTGTATCTTTATGTTTCTTTTTTCTTTTTTTTTTTTTTTTCAAAGCCTCCTTGGGAATGTCTTTATGACTATGTTGTTTGCAGTGATCCTGGAGAAGCGAGAACATAACCTTGACGTTCTGGTTAATTTACTGACAAAACAGCAAAATAAAGAGTCATTTTATATGGTAGATTCACTAGGTTGTTCTTACTATGATGGCAGAATTAGTGTTACGAAATAGTTAAGTCAAGCATGCTCTGCACTAAGGAACAGATGGGAACAAAAAGCAGTGATAGGAGACACCTCGAGTGGCTGCACCGTTGAGGAGGGGGGCTGAGACAGGCTGAGTGCCTAGGGCTTAAAGAACAACGATGACATTAAATGCAGTGAGCACTAGTAAGCAGTGAGCGTGGGGAGTTGTCTCTTTTCATTTAAAGTTTCTTTTGAAAGAAGGAAGAAACCAAGGATTTACAAATACTGATTTTAATGTGGTCACACATTACCATTCATGATCCTATTTATGATCTCATAACAGATATATTACTTCCGTTGTCACAAACAAAATCCTCTAGAAAGTGATCTATTCTTTGAGTGATTGGCATGCTGCATGTTTTGTCTTTCCTTACACTAACGTTTTGTTTATAGGACTAGATGAGCTGTGAGGTTCATAATGTCTTGTCTTGCAGTATCTCGCAGCACTGCTCAGAAACACCTTCGACACCTCCAACAGTCCAGCTGTAGCGCTGTGGTGAATTGCCTGAGGATCTATTCAGCTTTGCAGATGGTCTGTACAGCCCTCCCTGGTGCCCCTGCCAGGCATTTGCCAGCACCTACCACTACCAGCACCAACCAGCTCTGCCCTCTCTGCTGCCTGTGCAGAGGACACCCATCCCTGGCCTTGTGGTGTTCATGTGGAAGTGGGTGCCAGGCACCTTTCCCTTTCCTTTGGGCACTGCATAGCCACCTGGTCAGTAGACCCCGTCCTGTCTGCATATTACAGCATGGTCTTCTCCAGCAGTTCTTGTGCCATTGCCTCTCTCTCCTCTACCGTCCGCAGAGGACAGAGTAGCAGAGTTCTGATCTTGGCCAGGCTAAAGCTGTCCAGAGACATCTTGATGCTGGCAGTTGAGCATCATCTTTGTAACAGCAGGAAAGAGGCATGCCAGCTTGCTCTGCTGTGGAAGTGCAAAAAGCCTGCCCAGCACCTCGGGCACCAGCTCAGCTGCCCCCATGCGTGGTCTGGGTCTGTCCTGCAAATGCTTCCCATGTCTTCTCTCTGGTTCCTTTGAGCCATTTTTTTTCCCCTCAACATCTCCTGTCTCAAAATTAAGTTGTCCATTTAGCACAGCTTCGAGGATCCTCTGCTTGAAATTTGTGCTGGTTCTTCCCTAACATTTCATTTCATCCTGCAGCTGGACCTGCCCTGGGCTCTGTCAGTGTCCCTGGCCGCCGCCTGAGGACCTCCTTTCATGCCCCTGTGTTACACCAGTGGCTCTGGCACCCGTGAGGTTCCCAGGTACTTGGCCTGTCACCCAGGTCTGCATGACCATTTCTGAGCGATAAATGCCAGCTAAACTGGCACCCTGGGCTACAGTTCTTTTTGGCAACCTGAAAAAGTCTTGTCTGCTTAGATTAAAGCCCCAGTAATGCAGTGACTAAGGCAAAATTAACACGTAAAAGAGTTATATCCGCGTGTGTGTGCAGGCACTCCACTATTTCGTCTAAACAGCGACATCTCCTGACACCTGAGCTGCAGCCCTGTGAGTAGGTTACTGCTTCAATAAAGTTGTTGTTGTTACACACAGTAAATGGCCTCCCGAGGGCCATTCTTAACAAGAACCATGTACACTCCTGCGTTTCATTCCCTGCCAAGGAGGCTGTCAGCACTTAACAACTATTAATAATAACATCAGGAATTACAAAGCTTACAGAGCTTCATGGGATGGAATAAAGTCTGCTTAAATGCAGTCCTTTGAGCGCTGCCTTACTTTGCTTGCATTCATACATCCAAACTGGCTCTATTTAGGACTATAAAGTTAAAATTACCAGTGTAATGTAATGCTGAGTTTGAAGCTTTGCCAGACATTAACTCTTAAGACTATTTCTATAAACAAAATGCATTTTCTAAAGGAACATTCACTTCAATTTTTAACCATGATTTGTTGGGGAAAACAGTTGTTGGGGAAAATTCAAACATGTAGTTTTTTCAGATGTCAATTCCACATTGTTTATAAAAACAACAAAGATTCCTGTTTTGGGAACTTCCTGATAACTCTGTGATTAAAAACTGGCTTAAAAGGTCATTGTATTCTTCAGCCCCTATAGTTAGTGGGTAAAGTGGCAGGAAATACCTGATATGAAGATAGCACCTTTTCAGATGCATTGAGCCAGTCTGGCCTAAGTGGGGGTAACTGCCACTCTTTTAAGTAGTTAAGACCAGGAAACCATTGCTGAATTGTCCATATAATGAACAAGTTAGAAGTTTTAATGAAGCCTTAGAAAAGTATCCATGCATGAATCACGAAAGGCAATCCGTAGTTTTCCACTTTGGAAACAGACTGTTTTCTTTCAGTTCACTGTGCCAGGTTAGGCAAAATTATTCATGCTGGTGAGAGGTAAGAGAGCAGAATAACATCAAGTTATGGTGTTGAGTGGCATTAAATTAGATTGGATGGCTGTTGAATAAATAGAACATGTGAAATTTATATGTCAGATAAAAATTTTGAAGCACTGTTATTATACAGGAGACTGTAGCTCCTATTATAACTGAACATTTAAAATAATGTAGACCTTGAGAAACAATGAATAGCGCTGCTATCTGAAAAATGCCAAATGATAAATTTTGCCTGATATGCCTATGCTTGTTTACTACTCTTCAGCTGTTTAATACAGAAATGAGTGTATAGGTTAAAAGAGGATTTGTGTACTTTACGCATACCTGTGAGTATCAACTACATGTTCACACATCCCAAGATACTCTAACTGAGCACATGGCCTGATTCTAATCACACACTCCATATTCTGTCTTCATTGCCCCTGCTGTGGATGCATCTTGTCCAATATAAGTCTTAGTGCAGCAGAGAGGTATGTAAGAAGAGCTCTGAAGAAGTTATGCTGTTATCATATCTATGCCTTTGACAGAGAGGTCTTCAGAACTAGACTAGTTTTTTATACTTTCTAAGTTCTTTTTCCTATACTATCAAAATGAAAGTAAAAATAATAGTCAAGCAAAAATGGCTAGAATCAATTCTGTTTGCTATATATACAAAAGCACATAACTGATCTGGCAACGATAAAAAAAAATGTTGGTTGTTTTATTGTGTCCAAGGAAATTTATGATTTATATTGCTCTGTGGCAATTTAATGCTGTTGCCTGTTATGAAAAATGGAAGGACCTAATGCTTTCAACAGCAGTGTAAGCAACTGAGTGCCAGATCAAATGAGCCTGAATTCATTATTACACCTGCACCAACAATGCTCAGGCTGATACTCAATTTGTACTGATGAGACTAGAAGTGAAATATTATCCAATTAGATCACAAGCCTGGCTCTGATTAAGAACACATATTTATTCACATTAAAGTTTCATTATTTATTTGTTGGAAGCAGGGACATAGTTTTGCAGCTCATTTGGATTTTTTGCTTAGCAGATGGAGGAAAGCTTGTTTTTTTGTGAAAATAAGGGAAAGGTAACATAAAATACTGGAACACCTAACGTAAAAACAAAACATCTTAGTAATACTACCTTGTGGGTCCCCACTTCCTGTTCTGCATGACTAAGTAAACATTATACACCACCATGTTTTCTGCTTAATTTTGATTTACTATTGATATTGAGTGCAATATATAGAGCATGTACTGAGGAGGTGGAGGCATTTAAAACACAATGAGAAAAAGAGTTATTTTCTTTTGCAAGTGTTTACCTGCCTCTCTTTCCTCCCACATTGTGTTTAATTCTTTTTCCTTGGTTTTCTCTTTTCTTCCAGTAAAAATAAGTGCATGCCCTAACTAATTTTAACATGGAGCTTGAACGGGCTATGAAAGGGACTGTGCAGGTGCCATCCACAGGAATCCTGCACATCTTTTCCACTTAGATGCCCTCAGTGCTGCAGTGTCTTATCAATTGCTGTGTTTAGTTCAGTTCTCACTGACACAGCCTTATGGCAGGTGATCTTCAGCAAATCTCACTTGCTTTGTGAGTTTGTGTGTATGCATTTGTGTGCATGTTTGTTTGTGTAATCTTGTGCTCTGCACATTTATCTACTAATGCAGCTGGTTTGGAAACAGAGTTCTAAAGGGAGATCCCAGACATGTTTACTTGGAAGAGTTAAAGAAATAATTTTCAATAAAACTTTATCTAGAAAAGACATCACTTGCATCATTTGGTGAGGGCAGGAGAACTCTGTCCATTCTTTTTCCTCCTCATCACTTATTTCTAATGCTTGCTCTTTTTTCCTTTGTTCTTTCTCCTTACAAGAGTTTTGGAATACAAACCATCATCCAGTAGCATTCCCATTATTCCCTCTTTCTCTGATTACTTTCTAGCACCAAGCTAGAATGCATGAGGTTTAAATACTGCAAAAATAAAAACATACTGGAAACTGTAGACATTTCATAGTACTGCCTTCATTCATTCTAGCAAGGACTCTGTGATCATGAGCCTTTAAGGATTTGTTATATACTATATTTGCACAAATAAAGGCCACATTCAAGGTTTTAAAATACCAGTGTAAAGTCCATATTTGGTGTGACTGGTCTGTAGTGACAGACTATGTACATGTTTGAACAGCTTTGCAGATAAAACTGTACTCATTCTGTCTGTTAAAAATGCCATCTGGTGAAGAACAAGCCGCATACAAGGTGCTCTGTGCCTGCCCTGGCCTACCTGTGAGTGTACCGTCTTCCCGAGCAGGCCGTCCAGTGCAGCCAGCTTGGAAGGCAGAAGGAAGAAAAGCCACGCGTCTGCAACAGAGCACAAGGGCATACAATTCTCTGCGATAAAGCAGATGCTGGTTCTTTGTAGAAGGCTCAAGAAATGTCCGAACCTCTGCTTTCGAGGGAAAATCTGCAGAACGGGAACTTGTAAGCCTTATTTGAGCAAATACAGTAAAAATAATCTTATTTTTTTCCCCTAATGCTTTGTCAGGATTAGTAAAACCGCACTCTCCATGGGTTACACATGTACAAATTTGGAGCTATGCCTTTGTCTATTAGCTATATGGCTTCTCTATTTATAATAACGTCTTTGTCCTCGTCAGTCCCTTTCCATGGAAGGTGCTACAGGGATTTGCTGCTTTGTGGCAAAAATCCTGTTTTACCTTTGCACTTTTGCAAAGATTAATTTCTTTCAAAGCCTTAATGGTTTGGACTGTTTCTTCCCTCTGTTAGGATGCTATAAGCAGAGAGAAGACAACTGATTATTTAAAGAACGTATTCTGAAAAAGATAACAAAGCAGTTACCACGATGTATGTACTGTGGCATTTGCTATCTTGCTAATATTTCACTTACTAGCTACATAAATGTGGAGTGGTAACATGTTCAGGGATGAGAAACAAATGAAAATAAATCAAAAGGAAGAGGTGCAAACTGCAGCCTTCTGAAATAACCTGCCATCGCCAGGCCTCAGAGTGAGGCAGTGTGGTGTGAAATGAACAGCACTGGGTATTTGCTTGCCCCCTTGCACTGGGCTAGTGCCGCAACTTTCGGCTGTAGCAGAAAGGAAGAAAGAAGGAAAAGCCAAAGAAGCAGGGAGTGGCGGGTATCTATGTGTCATTAGGTATGCCTGGGGAGTGAAGACCGCACTCCTGTAATGCTTTTCTCTAGATGTATTTGTAAATCCCAGCATCCTGCTTGCTTTCTGGTTCAAAACGATGCAGCTGTGCAAAGGGAAGGGACAGACTGCTTGAGAAGGCCTGGACGCAGCAAGGCAAGGCAAGGGTCCAGGGACACGGGCTGCAGGAGTACATACGTATCTGACGTGGGAAGACAAAGTGCGCTCAACTCAGTGTTGCCTTGAAAGCTACCGTGGCCGGTTGCTGTCTGGGCTTGGATTGCACAGCAGTGCTCATCCAGCTCACTTGGTGTCCTCACTGTCCCTGGCAGTTTGTAGGCAGGAAAGGGAAGGGGTGAGGGAGCTTCTGGTGAGACGTGTTGCCTGGTGGCTCTCTGCAAGGGGGACACCAACCCTCACTGCCCAGCAGCATCTGGTGCTTGGGCTGCCCCGGTTGCCCCAGCTGCCCTGTTTCCTTGAGGCCATGGGATGCAGAAAGGTCTCCACAGTGCCGCACGCCGCACGGGAACGCTACCTGAGGTCTATTCCCTTGCAGGGTATGGTTGTGACCAGGGGAGGTCCTGCCTGGGGCATCTCACATGCGGGGCCCTGCGCCACCTCTTGGGGCTCTGGCTGCCCTGGACCCGCTGCACAGAGACCCTGGGAGATGGACACAACCCTGGGCACCACCAGCCCCTCAGCCGGCCTGGAGAGCCTCATGCCAAGGCTAGGGAGAGGAGACAAAGGAAAAACAAGAAAGGCGCTCCACACAGTAGATAGCACTAGCACTGAAGTTACCATCAGCTTTTAATTTCATGTTAGCTTTACGGTTTAGAGGTTAAAATGCACAGCTATTTCTTTTTTGGTGGTCACCTGCTTTGGTAGCGTTATGCTGTAATATTTCCTTAGGTATGTTTTAAGGCTGGCAAAGCCTTAAAGCTAAGCTCTTGATACTTACTATCCAGGAAATTGTAAGGAAACAGAAAGCTGTAGCTAAGCGAATTATGAAAACACTGGGCAATCCACGCAGGGCTGCTAAATTATCGCACCAAGTTTCCTAAGTAGCAAGCACAGATTTTTCCAAATAGAATCATAGAATCAAATACATTGATAATTCACTTGCAAAAAAAAAATTAAAAAAAAAAAAAAACAACCAACCAAACAAAAAAAATCCAAATCGACTACCTTTTAAATGAATCTGACACAATATTAACCAAACAGAAGAGCAATAATCTCATCCTAGAATTTTTTAAAAGATACCCAACAGCTTCTCTGCCAGAGCATATTCCGTGACATCTGCTAAATAGCATGGGAAGTTGCAATCAATTGCTCATTACAGTCGCCACACAAGGCATAGCTCCGAGCAAATGTGGCATTACTGATTCCCCTTGACCCTGTGATAACATAGGCGCAGTGAGGGGCACCAAGGGTGTTTGCTAGTTGTTCACATGACCCAAGGTGCCGTTTTTGTCTACCCTCTATGGTCTTGCCCATTACTTTGCAAATGTTGTTCAGGAAGCCACAAATCTTTTGCACCTCAAAATCAGATTCCAACTAGTTGGGAGGTGGTGACACCTCACTCTCAGACATTACAAAGGCATCAGTTTCTTGAAAATAATGGTGATGTCCGTCTGTTCTGGGGGAGGTTCTCAGGAGGTGGTACCAAGCCGCTGAGGTAAGTCCTCTTCTGTGGTCCATGTGGGATTGCCCTGCCATGTGGGACTCCTGACTCCGCTAAAAGTTACCTCATGCCATCCGGCCAATGGGTGTTTTTAGTCAGCATTTGAGTTTGAAACTGGCACTTCTGAAGAGAACCACCCTCCATCCCGCCTTGCCCTACACTGCGTCACATCACGAGCAGCTTTGAAACCTGCTAGCTGGGCACTTTCTACTGGGTGAAAATAACCAGAAGATATGCTCCAGGAGCATAAGCAGTGCCTTTCAGCTGGTAACAGGCAACCCTATCCACAGGTTGTCCCAAGTCTGATATAAACCTGTTCAATGCTGTGACGAGGACACTGCTCCCAGCCTCCCCAAAGCCATCTTTCTCACGTCACAGACTGCTGCCACTGCTTGGCTGGTGCAGGCACAGCCAGTCTGTTTCCACGGGGCTGTGCCATACGCCTCTGCCAGAAACACCAGTGCACACTTGGGACGGAGCGGCAGTAGTGACACGTCCCACTGATGTCTATTTGCTCTGACAGCTAAAGTGCAGCCTACAGTGATACTTGCATCACAGGCAGATTATCTTATGTGCTGTAAACAACAGCATGGCCCGTCCTTCACAAGTGACTGACCACAACTCCCTGCTTGCGCCTGCAGAGCATCAGTCCCATGGGAAGAGGGTGAGGAGGAGGGTCCGTGCCAGAGCTGTGCAGCATCTCCCCCACAAGCTGAGGTGATTCCAGGCATTTGCGTGTCTGCTGAGCACCGGGCCTTCAGTTCTGGGAGATTTTACTGGGATATCACCATAGTGTGTATGTGATTTAATTTTGTTTTGTTTTGTTTTTCCCTCAAACAAGCCAACTATTGGAGGCAGGTGAAAGCTCAGTGTACTTCTAATGGCATTCCTAGTATTCGGTAAAAGAGAACAGCCTGAAGATGCACACTCTAATGGTTCAAAATCCAGATGGCATAAAATACATTTAGCATTTTATTATTTATCAAACGCTATGAGCTTACAGCCAAAGCAGTCTGAGCACTTTGAAACCAAACACGTAACAAAAGTGATAAATAAACATGCCTTGTTGCAAGTGCCAAGCGTCTAGTACTTGCAACGACGGATGAGGGAAGGGAAGATACAGAAATATCCAAATAGGTCCTCACGATCTGTCTCAAAGCCCAGTACTGCTGTCAGCAGGCAAGGGCCAGCGGTCATCGGTCCCACTGGATACCACGGGCGTTTTAAAGGTAAAAAAATAACATAAAACGACCCTCTCCCTGTCCTGTCCCCTCCCGCGCTCCCGG
>NW_010584370.1:137775-154048 GCF_000705375.1 Tinamus guttatus | reverse complement strand
GGGGCCGTGAGCGAGGTGAGCTCGTGTGCATCAGGGCTGAGACACTTCCAACTGGGGAGTCACTGAGGCACCTGTGTACGTGGCCGCAGCCTGGTGCCTCTGTAAGGCTGAGGCGGAGAGTGGCACTTCTGGGAGGACTGCAGGGATTGCACCTCCTCTCCTGTGCTAGGATGCTATTTATACGCCCATGGACTCAGCTTGCTGAATTGTCTTAAGGTGACTTGTTGGATTTCGAATTGCACTGAGGTGTTTCCAGGGGTGAGGTGAACCTGTGTTTCCCTTCCTGCCCTCTTTTGGGTAGGATTGGTGACCTTTCCTCCATGGGGCTGTGTCGCTGTGCCCCAGAGCAGGCTCTTGTAAACCCAGTGCCCCTGAGGCCAGGGTGCTGTCTTCCATTTCTCTGGAAGGCTCTTGCGAGCAAGTTAAACCATAACCTTTTAAAAACTGGTTCAGTACCCTGGGAAACTTGTTAGCTGTTACAGCCAGAACAAATTCAGCTTATCTTAGCCAAATCTTAGTGGGGACTTGTTGAGTATGAGAACAGACCTGGGGTGGGAGATGGTCGTGGAGTTGGAGGGCTCAAGATATCCAGGTTGGGTTTGGAGATTCCTGGATGTTACTGGTCTTCCACTGTCTTTATGGTCTTACTCTTAACTTGACTTGTTCAGTGTTGGGTTCAAGTGTAAAATATGTGGTGAATTCTGTAGCAAGGAGCCTCACTATAACGGTCTCCCCCTGCAGCAACTTGCATGTTCATTGGAGAGTGGAGTATTTCAGTGGAAAAAAGGAAGGTGGGGAAAAAGTGCTTGAAGAGAACAAAAGAAAGTAAGGACTGTTATGGACAACAGCTGAGGCTGAAGTCTTGCAAAGGAGAGAAGAAGCATCAAAATACATAATCATGCTATTTTATGATATGTGAAAACAGTGACACTAGTAGATTTAATTTCATTGGCCGTTTTCTAATATCAAATCCCTAGTTCTGTTGTTCTTGGAGCATATAGCTTTAATAATAAAGCACTTCTGTAAGTATCTTGTGAGACTAAACTATCTTCATCTGTCTAAGGATTGTAAGATCCTTAAGTGAGAGGATAATTGCTGTGTTATGGTACTGAAGTGTTCTATATAAAAAGAGAGAACACAATGTAACATATTAACCTGGCATTACTCATGTCAAAAGGTAACAAGCTGTTGTGTATTATCTGCTTGCAAATGGTTTCTCTCTGAAGTTTGTCATCATCTTTTCCACTTCATCCTCAACTTGAGGTTTTTGTGGTGTCGGCCTTCAGCATTTGAGCTCGTGAAGGGAGAAGTGATTTCGAGAATATTTTATGGCTCATTCTTCAGTTCGTGACATTCAGACTGAGCATGGTCTGAGCTTTCAGTGGCTTAAGTGGATGTTAATTGCTGTCATGTGACTGCAGCCATAAAACTTGTGATCCTGGGCCATATCTTGTGGTTTAAGATAAGAATTGTATTTTTTAACCGGGCATTACTGTGAGTTATGCATATCTTAATTTTAGATCCTAAAAGGAGATAAAGTAATTTCCTCTGTACAGGAAAGTACTGGGAGTGTTGTATGTGGAAGGCCTGGGCATAGTTTTAGAAGGTCATATTTTAGATGTTGATGCCAATGGCTTGGAGAGCCCTCTTGCAGGTACAGAAAGCTACAGTGTGCCCTTAGAGAGAGCATGAAGGGGAGCCTGAATAACCAGCAATTTGCTGTTCTCGAAGTAATTTCTGGAGTTGCAGAGTGACACCCTGACAAGACAGATTCCCATCTGGGATGGCATGAAGGGAAATGTAGTTGGTTGATGTTTTATTGGGTGGGAATTAGTTAAGACTGTTCTGATGGATAGCTTAAAGCAACAGTGTGATTAAATATAAACTAAAATCAGTTAACTAAGTTTGTGTTCCTCATTTATTTATTTTTAATAGCAATCATTTATAAATGGCAAAGCCATTTTTATGGTTTGGATTGTTTTTCTATGGTGATAGTATCTACAAACTAAAGCATGAGTACAGTATGTAAGATTAAGAAAATTTGATCTGTAGGAGATGAAATGCTAGCTACTTCTAGAATAAAATTTCACAATGTAGAAGAGAAATAAGTGAATCTATTATGAGCAATATGAGACTAGTCAATAAAATCATAAATACTGCAGTATTTTTTCCTTTTTTTTTTAATTAGATATGCAAAATACTGGATGTGCCAGGTTCTGCATCAGTTAAAAATGCTACCTATAATCTCCAGAACCTGGCTATGTATTTGAAACCCCAGAGAATACAGTTTGTCCTAATCTGGTTTAACAGGAACATCATGAACAATTAACTAAAGAAATATCTAGTGTTTATAATTTGCAGTACACTTGGAAGATTTTTGGTTCTGTGTGTGTGTGTGTTTGTTTTTTCTCTCTCTCCCTGAAAGCCTGCAAGATCCTTATAAGGATCTGGTATTGCCTGCCTTCCTTAATGAAAGAGTTGCCCTTTTCGTGGTACGCTTTGAAGCAAGAGCTTTTGAGGAGTGCATGGAGGTGTAATGCATAGTAGGTTGTGATTTGTAAAAATTGCAACTTGCTCACTGGCTTGGTGAGGACTGAGTGATTCAGTTCTTCAGTTCCCATTGAGATCGGTGCAGCCAGTACACAGCAAGCACTTTGTATGCACAGTAATAGAAAAGCCTAGTTAAATAGCAAAGAACTGTGTGTTTTGGTTTATTTAAGTACTGGTAGATTCAGAAGAGCTGTATTTAGAAATACAAGTCTATAAAAATATTTGTTTTATTGGAATTGTCAATTCAGAGGCTCAGGAATGACAAAAGTCTTGGAGCCAACAGTCAGAAAGCTTTTGAACCAAAATTAATTAACTCTGAAGTAGTTATTCTTTTTTGGCAGATAGTTTCAAAACAACCACAGAAGAGAATGTTACACTGACTGTAGTAGAAAGGAGAAGGAGTTAGACATAAAAATAACACCCGAACAGTAGATGATTTCTAGAGGTCCCTTCCAGCCTCAACCATTCTGGGATTTTGTACATGACAGTGGCCTGTGCCCAGAAGCCTGTGGGGTTTGTTGCATTACCGTTGCACTGCTGTGCTGTTCCCTTGTAAGCCCTGAAGAACCTTCCTCCGGGAGGAGCTGGAAAGGACTCAGTAAAACCAAGGTGACTGCTTTCCTCAGGACCTGGGCATGCTAGGAGCATTTGTGACTTCTGCTTCTTCATAAATCATCTTCCCTGACCTCCCCACCACTTCCCTCGTGTGCAAAAGTGGTATTCTAATTCAGTATTTAGAATAGTAAGTGAAGATGTTTTGACAAAAGTGGTTATGTGGTTAAAAATTACCAAAATTCAAAGATGTTAAATATTAGCCCTAATAAAAGTCAAGCAACTGTTTTAGGCCAGTAGAGGCAATACCTTATCTCACACCTGGATCTTAATAATTTGTTGGATTTGCTTATCACACTTGCATTTGATTTTAAGAAAATGATGTGACACATGCTCTGGCTTGTGACTTTGGTGACCATTTACCTCCTACCTTAAGTTGCTGTGTTGCCAGGATTAAGAAGCAAAGGTCAGACTCCTCTTGAGTCCCTCTGAGCTGCGCAGCTGCCCATGGAGGCAGCTGCTGCAGACACTTATTCCCTAATGGCAAATTGTGTGGCCTTTTGGCCAGAAATGGAAACTTGGAGAATGGGAGCTGGAGAAGCCATGCTGAGTGTAGAAAGTGGTGGGGTGCATAGATGAAGCTGTATTCTTAGTCATTTGGGTTAATTGCTTTGTGCCTGACACATTCAGGATAGATGTGAGACATGGACTCTGTGAGATTCGGAGCCTAAAATGCAGGTATTTGCATCCTGTGCAGGTTCCTTGCCATTGTAGTACAGAGTTGTTTCTATTCAGCTTTTCAGTCATGGAGGACTGAGAGATTTTCATGCTGGGTCTCTCTGCCTCTTCCATTTATTTTGGCCCCCAGAGCACACACACACATCTAACCTTGTCTTGCGGCAAATTCTCCCAGTGTAAGGTGTAGGCTCCTGAAGGAGTCCTAAAAGACCTGTAATTATCTGTTGAAGAGTTTGTGACCAGTACTCTTACTCAAGGGCAATGCAAGGAGGTAATGCGAGCGGCTGATGTCTCACTGGCTGTGTTCAATTAACTTTTAAATGTAAATGAGTAAATGGCCCAGACCAGGAGAAAGGACTGTATCTTCATTTCTAGGCTACGAGGTCAGCTTGCTTTGTCATCTGAAATCTTGTTTTTTTTTTTTTTTTTTCTTCTCCAGAGGTCTGTCTCCATGTGTTTTTGTCCTCCTGTCCTGTTTCATTCTCCAGGGCAGAAGGTACAGGTTGTGTATTGCCTCTCAGAATTACAGTAGAGCTTGTCCAGGAGAGAAGCCTTGAAATTCTCAGGCTGGGGACAGGTTTCAGAGGGAAGGTTGTGTGTAGATGCTTGTAGGTGAGGTTGCATTTGGAAGTATATGACAAGATGGGCCTTTTTGAGACTCGAACTACCTAAAATCTGCTTGAGTTTGGTGTGGTATCCATCTTTAAAAGTTCTGTGTTTTTTAGGGGAGGTCCAGAAACTCAGTCCTCTTGGTTTGACACAGGAATAGGAAATAACCTTAAAAGATTGAGCAGTGTTATAGAGCCAAACCTGACCAGGTTGTTTGCCGAATATTATTGGCTTGATGAGTATTCTGAGCACTCCTTTAACCTTGCTCGGTTATTACTAACCGAAGTGACCTTCTGAACACAGATTTGGAAAAGACTTTTTTTTTTTTCATTCAGAAGTTCAAGTGGTGTTCACTATTCCACTTCTTTTTTTCTTCTGTCAGTAGAGTGTTGTGGTTACAATTTTGGACTAGATAAATTCACTTCTGTAACATATACCTATACAGTTTTCTGTCTGGAAAACCATTTGAAAAGGTATGATTTTATTTGGTGTTATCAAAACTTCAGTACTTAACTGTTCACAGTATACTGGAGGTTTTCTGCACAGCTGGTGCGTTTTCTTAGCTAAGGCTAAACCGTTTTCTGGGCTCAGATATTGGAAGACTTAATTTGATGTCAAGATATTGCAACTTCAGAAAAGACAGACTTTCTAGACTGGTGGAATTTTCCTGGCGGAATCACAAGTATTTTTCTCTTTATGGATTGTGTGATTAGTCCAGAAGTCTTTTTCCTTAGTTGTAAGGAAATTTCCTGTAAGACATTAATGGGGGACTAAGTTCATTTTTTAATACTTCCACCATAATTGCCTATATATTTTCTGCCTAGATTCCCACTATTTTATTTTGTAAGAAATTCTTTTACTTTCTAAACAAGTTTTGTGTTGAAAGCATTCTAGAGGATATATAGCTTTGCTTTGCTGCTGTTTTTTTTTCTACAGGAGGAAAAAAAAAATATTTGAATTTGGTTAAAATCCTTTGAAGACCAGGCCTTTTATTTATCTGAAAAGATTAAATTGGTCAACACTGAGTGTGGATGGATGAGGCAATCGGGTGCTTACTGCTTTTGAAGCCCCCCAGCCTGCAGTGAAGTCTCTCTTAGGAGCCCAGCTATCACAACAGCAGGAGAATTCAAATAAGAGCCTGAGCTGCTGCAAGAAATTTAGCACGTGAGCTTACTTAAAGGAGACACTGTCTTGTGACTTATTCTTTGAACAAGTTTTTCTTGAGTTGTTTTCATAACTACTCCCTTTTCTAATCTAATCCTGAACATTTTGGAGAGATACTTTTAAGTATGGTTAAATAGAAAATTGAATCTTTGGATGCAAGTCACAGCATTTAATGATTATAGAAATCTTCTTGCTTCCAGCTGTTAGTGCTTATGAAGTTTTTAACAGCACAGACTTCTGGTTGCAATTTATTGCTTTATTAACTAACAGAATGGTTAAGTTGATCATGATGACATACAGGTGTAATTTTGTTCTCTAACAATTTTATTTTTAACAAAGCTACTTTAAAAGAGAATTTTTGTAGTGAAATTCAGTTCGTAAGCTTACTTAAAGGAGACACTTTGTGACTTATCCTTTGAACAAGATTTTCTTGAGTTGTTTTCATGACTACACCCCTTTCTAATCTAATCCTGAACTTTTTGGAGAGATACTTTTAAGTATGGTTAAATAGAAAATCAAATCTTTGGATGCAAGTCACTGCAATTAATGATTATAGAATTCGTCATGCTTCCAGCTGTTAGTGCTTATGAAGTTCTTAACAGCACAGACTTCTGGATGCAATTTACTGCTTTATTAACTAACAGAATGGTTAAGTAAGCTGATCATGATTACAGGTGTAATTTTCTTCTCAAACGATTTTATTTTTAACAAGGCTACTTTATATTTAAAAGTTTTTTTTTGTAGTGAAATTCAGTTTTCATTATGTTTTATTTGAGCAAGATTAACTGTTTTTTTTATGGATAAATAAAATAAGCTATACAAAGTTCAGTTTACCTGCTGAATTGACTAGGCTGTAAACTGTTCATCACAGTGGGGACACTTTCATGCAGAGTATTAACAAATCATTTTAATCCCTGGCATTGTTTAACGGTGCCATTAATTGAATACATGCAGCTGAGGGAAAATAAGTGCTCTGCAAGGTGTTTACTTTCATGTAACGACAATCTTGACATACGATGTCTTCTTCCACATTTTTTTCTAATTAATTTTGATCTGAAGGAGGCAGATGTGTGTGTAGAGCATCTGACCAGTTTGTTTCATTAAGGTGTTTCTGTTGTGTAGATAGTTGATCCAGATTATGATGACCAAGAAATGCTTGCCAGTGCTGGTTATGTTGATTTATGAGTAATCTTTTGGGGGTAATATTAAAGGAAAGGGGTTTTAAATTTCAGAGAAAGGGTGGATTGCATTCTGACGGATCTGTATGTTTTTTAAAAAATGCCGCCAAACCGACATCTTTAAATATTATTTTTCTAGTTATTTGATAAGGAAGTTATAGGCTAGAAATTAATTGCAATTAAGGTAGTTCTTAAAAAGTTTATTCAGACTTGCACTGCAGTTTTCTAATACAACATGTAAAATGTAGGCCATAGGACTTTTCTATATTGATTCCTCCTTAAATTATCATCCTATATCCTAAAAGTTTCAGCAGTCTGTTTAAAAGTCAAGTAGATGGAGAAGCCATCATAGCCCCTGTTGGTCACACCCAGGTTGATTTCACCATTCTCTTAAAGCACGAATCCTGTTGCCCTATGTTTTCTACACATGTTCTTACCAGCTGTGAGGAAGTGTCTCCTTAGGCTCTGGCAGGCTAAAATAGACTTGCATCATTTGTGTACTGCTCTAGTAACTTTGGAAGTCCAGTGGCTTTTGTCCATATTGGCTTTTAAGTTAGTTAAATGGAACCATCTTCAATGTCTGGACATGTGTACTTTTCATTTTAGTGCATTTTTAGAGAAGAAATAAAATGGGAAGTGTCAGTTTAATTGTAACCAATACTGTCATGTATGATCTATAAATGCATGGATCTCTGTGTCTATTTTTTTAGTGATGATCCTTGAAAAAAAACGTGAGCTAACTTGTTCTGGGGAGGAGAGAAAAGCAATAGGGGGGTTATAGGCAATTAGATTTTACTTCTGTGCAATTTAATTATCTCATGCAGTGCTAGGCTGAGAGCTTATGCTTAGCAGATGATTGACTACGGTTTTAAGTCCTTTTTAGTTTTAGTATGTTAGGATGAAACTTTTCATCCTAAAAAAAAATAAAGTTTGTGTTTGCTTGTCTCTTTTTCTGAATGGAAAAAGAGAGCAAGTAGTCAGCATGCCTTTAAATAGGTAAAAACAGCAGAGAGGCAAATGAACTGTCTCCTAGGTAATTAAACATTTAAAAAATAAATAGAATAATCAGACATAAAGAGATCATAGTAAGGATGGGTGAACCCTGGGCTGGATTACCTGGGGAGGCTGAGGACTCTGCACACTTGGTTGTTGTCCAGGTGGAATGAGTAGCAGTGTGACTTGGCTTTGAGACAGATCCTGCTTTGAGCTGACTGAAGAAGACAGTTTTCTGCCAGTAATGCTGTAGCTAGCCCTAGGAAAGAGGTCATTTTTGCCTTATGTTTGAGCCTGAAATTTCTTCCAAGCTACTTTGGGTGATGAGCAAGTGATCCAAACTGTTTGTACTGAACTACTGGTTTACTACTTCTCCATTTTCTGGTCACCCGTAGGCTTTTTTTAAACTTCCAGGTAATTGGTGAAATATTAAAAGCTGTGAAGCCTGCAGGAATTGACCAGAAACGCACAAGAGACTCTCTGTTTAGTTTCATCTAAAGACTCTCTTTTTTAATCTGTCATTTTCTTCTGCTCTTCTAGTTTTAACCTGAAGTGTTGTGCACTACTCAATCAAGTATCTTAACAGAAGTCTTCTTTCCTTTGACGCTATTACTATTATGATACAAACTTTTAATTTCACAGTAAGTTCAGATTAGGTTAAGGCCTATGTTTAGTATATCCATGACTGATGTTAATTGTCTTAACTGCAGATAATTTTGTTACTGACTTCTGTGTTACAGATTATATTGTCGTCTTTTTTTTGTGTGTAATGCTGTAGTCTTAACTTTCTTCTAATCTTCTAGTACTCTCCAGCATTTTAAGACTGAAATAAAAATGGTGTATAGTATGGCTTACCCAGCTTTAACTCTTGGGTGTTGTTTATCTGATCTACAGGTTTAAAAATATTTAGTTTTAGTAGGCAATGTTTTCACATCTCTGTTAGATAGTGCTGGAATGCAAAGTATTTTTACCATGTATTACATAATCTAAAAATTCTTTAACAAATACAGGAAAAATATTTATTGAACACTTTTCCTTTTTTCCTTTTTTTTTTTTGGTATTGTATTGTAATTTGTATTATTGATTCCACAGAATGGAAGTTAATTTTTTGCTTTGTTTTGCTCCCAAAGAAATCATTTTTATCACCTGCTACCATCTACCATGGACTTCCTTACCGCCCTATGTTTATTTGCTTGTCTTATCAATCTTACACAGTTACAACTCATGAGTTTATGTAATGAAATACTTTGTTGAAAGTGACTATAATGTGAACTGTTTCCCTTTTGTTTTTTTTTTTTTTTTTTTTTTTTCCTTTTATGAACAGGTGAGCCAGGCTTATGCTATGTTGCTGCCACAAGGGGACATCTTGTTCCCTACCCTTCTCTGCAGTTTGGGATTTTCTGTGTTTGGTTTGGTGTTTGCCAGTGCTTGGTGCAAGCTGCTTCAGCTGAGTAACCCAGCAAAGCTTCTGGGTTAGGCTTATGTCAGATTGGTAAATTGACTCACAGAAAGATACGCTGCACGGCTGTGGTGATGCAAGGAAAGGCAGGGGGTGGGGTGTAGAGGAAGAGCATGGCCTACTCATTTTGGCAATATTAGGCTGTTCAACTGGTCCGTCGTGAAACCTGTTTGATTGCTTTGAATTCAGTGGAGTTCTCAGTCGTGAAATCATTGCTTTAAAAATGGAGTTGACCTTTTGAAGAATCATGCATCCATAGTGTGTGCTCAAACCTGGTTATTAATAAACAAATGTAATCAACTATAGTGATTTTATTCTCACTGATACATGGTTCTGCAACACAGCTAGCCATCTTACAATGCACTCTAGTAGCTGATAGCCCAGAGGGCTGCGCTGCCATCCAGAGGGCCCTGGACCGACAAGTTGACCATGAGGCAGCAGTGTGCCCTCGTGGCCAAGAAGGCCAATGGGATCCTGGGCTGCATTAAGAAGAGCATCTCTAGCAGGTCGAGGGAGGTGATCCTGCCCCTCTACTCAGCCCTGGTGAGGCCGCATCCGGAGTATTGTGTCCAGTTCTGGGCTCCACAGTACAAGAGGGATGTGGAGCTGCTGGAGAGAGTCCAGCGCAGGGCTACAAGGATGATCAGGGGCCTGGAACATCTGCCCTATGAGGAGAGGCTGAGGGAGCTGGGCCTGTTCAGCCTGGAGAAGAGAATCCTGAGAGGGGACCTGATCAGTGTCTATAAGTACCTCAAGGGAGGCAGTGAGGAGGATGGTGCTGGTCTCTTTTCACTGGTGGCCCCTGACAGAGCTGAAGGAAACAGCCAGAAACTGAAACACCAAAAGTTCCACATGAACTTCAGGAAAAATTTCTTAACAGTGAGGGTGACAGAGCCCTGGAACAGGCTGCCCAGAGAGGTTGTGGAGTCTCCTTCTCTGGAGATCTTCCAAACCTGCTTGGACGCAGTCCTGTGCCACGTGCTCTAGGTGACCCTGTGTGTGCAGGAGGGTTGGACTAGATGATCTCTAGAGGTCCCTTCCAACCTTAAGCATTCTATGATTCTGTGATTGTTCAGTGACAACATGAGAACGGGTTTCATTTATATATGTTACTCCAGCCTCTGTGTTCTGAATTTTGAGTTGAATTTGTGGCTCTGTAAATGATGAACTGATTACAGTCAGCAAGTCCAGGGGCTTTAAAAGAGTTTAGGACCCTCTGAGAGGAAAGCACCTGCAGTTCAGATTTATCAGAGCATGATTTCTGGATTCAGGAAATGGACAGATGGAAGGGAGCCTCCATGATAAGGTAGTGCTGAGAACCAAGGACTCAAATGTTAGGGCTTTCACAGAATCACAGAATGGATGAGGTTGGAAGGGACCTCTAGAGATCATCTACTCCAGCCTCCCTGGTCCAGAGCACGTGGCACAGGGTGGCGTCCCTAGGTAAAGATTGAAGGAGACTGGAAGCAGTTGGATTATGTTCCTTACTGTCAGCCCTGTGCAGTTCTGATACAAACACTGAACTTGAGCATCCAAGTTCTGGAAACACAGTAGTTTATTTAGTCTAAATACCAGTTTATTCAGCTCACAAATATTACCACATCTGTTTAACATATTCCTTGCCTTGCTTTTTATTGCTATTTGGGTTCCAGAAATACAGTGGAGTGCTGGCAAGATGTTAAGTGTATTCTCTGCAGAAACAGTGAAGTTTAGGAGAAACATGCAAAGATGTACCTGATGTGCTTGATAACATTCATCTGAATCATTATTTGAGAACTTCTGCTTAGATCTGGTTGTGTTGTGTGAACACGGGTGTCGTGTGAACACGTGTTGCTTAGTCTTTAAATGAAGTAATAGCAGCTGTAACAACAAAAATCCTGCCTTGATGGGAAAGAAATGAAGAACACACTGCTAAAGATTCACAGTGGGCATCCACAGGCAAGTATAGAAGAATCCTTTAGTGAGTCTAACAGACCGGAGGATTCTTTAACTAAGAGAAAATGTTCTGAAGAGGCTTACTAAGAATTTTAATGCAACTGGATAATCTGTCTTTGAACTGGACAGGCTGATAATGGGCAAATACTACTGTACATGAAGAATACTAACCAAATATTCTGAATTATTCTGTTTCTTAATTCCAGGGGGGAAGAAAAAAGGAATAGAAGCAGCCATTGGGGTTTGAGTAGTGCAACAGAACACCACTTTTTTTTTTTTTTTTTTCCTTCTAGTTAGCTTTTGCAGTACTGATGTAGAAATTGGTCTGGTGTCAAACATGCAAAACAAACAAACTGCATTGGCATAGCTTCTGTTAAGAGGATATGGTCAGCTGTTGGTACTGACACATACAGGGACAAAGCCTTGAGATTAGATCTGGACCCAGAAATAGTGGCTGGTAAACAATGGTGTGTAGTCGAAGTACTGAACACATTTTCTGGATACTGCTGTTATCTATTGGTACTTTTGCATATTTACCTTTACTCGTGACTGGAATAGGAGGTACCTCTGAGCTGTGTTCCCTGTACTGGGAGTGATGCCTTAAGGGTAAAACTGCATGGTTTTCATTCAAATTTCCTGATGCTTTTTGTCAAAAATGTCGTAAGAGTAAATGGGGTTGGAAAGGACTTGTGGAAATCACGTGGTCCTATAATGTCATTGCAAGCCTGTTTTAAGTTGGGTAATCCCTTGGAGGAAAGGTGCTCTTCGCCAAACTCCTGTTCCAGAAATGTTAACTGGTCAGGGCAGTGGGGTAGAGGGTCCCTGTTTTTCCCTGCAAAGGAAAGGGAGCAAAGAAGGCATCCTCCTTTGGCAGCAAAGAAGGATGCTCAGGGGAGCAGTGTTCCCCATGGTTGACCAGCACAGCTCATGCAGCAATGACCCACTCACAGCTGCAGGGACAGAGCAGCAGTGCCTTCATGGAAGGATAGCCTGTGTCTCACCTTGTAGCTGTGGGAAAGGTTGAGGCTCTCTGTCTGTCCCTCTGTCCGTCTTTGTCATTTATGGGTGAGTGGAGTGCTAATATGCTTAACCACCACCCCAGCCTCACCTGCCTCCTCCCCTTCCCTCCCTTAGCTACAGGGTAAAAGCTGCAGGTAGCACTGGAGTCCGTGTTTGTTCTTTCACATGTTTTCCCCATTCTCTCAGCTGGGAGTATAATGTTTGCTTTCTTATGCAGAAGGTATGTCAAGAGTGCTGTTACGTTTTTCTGAGGTTGTTCATTGTCAGGTAGCATTCTGAGTAAATTTCTGCATGTATTTTCTTAAATAAATCATAGAATCGTTAAAGTTGGAAAGAACCTTTGGAGATCATCTAGTCCAACCCTCTGCACATACAGGGTCACCTAGAGCACATGGCACAGGATTGTGTCCAGGCAGGTTTTGAAGATCTCCAGAGAAGGAGACTCCACAACCTCTCTGGGCAGCCTGTTCCAGTGCTCTGTCACCCTCACTGTTAAAAAAAACTTTCCTTAAATTCCTGTGGAACTTTTGATGCTTTAGTTTGTGGCTGTTTCCTCTAGTTCTATCAGTGGCCACCAGTGAAAAGAGGCCAGCACCATCCTCCTCACTCCCTCCCTTGAGGTACTTATAGACACTGATCAGATCCCCTCTCAGCCTTCTCTTCTCCAGGCTGAACAGGCCCAGCTCCCTCAGCCTCTCCTCATAGGGCAGATGTTCCAGGCCCCTGATCATCCTTGTGGCCCTGCACTGGACTCTCTCCAGCAGCTCCACATCCCTCTTGTACTGTGGGGCCCAGAACTGGACACAATACTCCAGATGTGGCCTCACCAGGGCTGAGTAGAGGGGCAGGATCACCTCCCTTGACTTGCTGCTGAAATCTAAATTCATTCTGTCACCTGGATATCACATAACTTTTTTTTTCCACTAGAAGTGGATCTACAGTCTGTTGACTGACTCAGAGCACTGAAAAGTGATTTCAGGGGAAGAGCTGCTGCAGCAGTTGGGATGGGAGGAGGCCAGTGAGACTTCCATGGGTGAGCTAACTGTGAGGATGGCAAATCACAGAACATGACTGTCCCATGAAGGAGAAATGCAAGTGCTCAGTGTGTGTGGTCTAAATGCAGGGACTGCTCAGAAGCATGAAAGCACCTGGGTCACAAGAGGCAGCCGGTTCCTGAAGGAAGAGAAATGTGTTCAGGAACAAGGCCTGGAGTTAGGTGGGGGTCTCATAGTGGTATGTGTTTGGCTTTAGAATTTCTCCCAAAACCTGGAGTCCTTTAAGTCTCTGGAGGAGCAAACTGCAGCACAAACAGAAGGGAACTAGTAGCTTTCTTTAAAGGTGTGTCCATGCAGCTTGCCTCAGTGCAAGGGGCTTTCATCACAAACCACTGGGTATTTAATAACACTGTATTAGTGATGACTGTTCATACACCTTAACAAGGACAGCGGTGGGGAATGGGAGGCTGTGGAAGCTGTAGACACTATACAGGGAGTCAAAAGAAGGTTGGGGCTAGAGGGGCAGAACAGCAACCATTGTAGAAACGTGCTGCTTCATTTAACCGTGGTGAAGGGAGAGCCGAGCAGAGCACTGCAAGGGGCATCCCCAAACACTGCTGCCATCAACTTCCTGCATCAGAAGTGCTCATTCCTGAGCCATGTTTTCTAGAAAGTGGATTCAAAGGGAAGCGAAGGTGGTGGTGAAGCTGTCATGACTTATGGGTATGGGAAGGAACACGTCATTACCCAGTTTCTTAAACATTATTTAGGAATGAAAAAAAAAAGTAATAGAACACAAAGCTTTAAAGAAGACATACAAACTGGAACAGTAGCAGATAAAAATCATGTTTTAGGTTACTCTACTTAAAATAGTCATCTTAGATTTAAAAATGGAAAGAAACAAATATGCCTGGCTTCAAAATGAAGTGAAAGTAGAGGGGGAAATGAAGAATTTGTGTATTGTGTGTATTAACTCAGAAGAGGCCTTGTGTTTCTAAGTTTGTTTTATTTTTTTTAAAGAGTGTGATTTCTGTTGGGGCTGAACTTACTTAACATATCAGTAAAGAGAGAGGTCAAGTTAAATTTGAGGAAAAAAATACTACTGTAATAGCATGCAAAAAGTTGAGGATAAACATCAAGTTTTTTATTAAGAGATCTGGTTATCAGTGCAGTGAAGAGCACCACACAGCTGAATATGCTTATTTGCTGTTCTAGCAGCTTGAAATGTCTTTGGGTTAGTCTGTCCCTGGAAGCTTCTTGAGTTACCTTTTTCTTGCATGCTCTGAAGTAAAATTACCCTTTCATGACAACTGAAATGGAAACCAATTATCTAAAGCAATTCCAAGAAAACAAAAAGTACACAGATATTAAGATGCTATCTTAAGCCTCCCAAACATGCACGACTTGAAATGTAATGTGTTTTGGCGTGATGCAAGACTTTTCTTTCTAGTCAGATGACAAACCCCACTACATCTGTTACTCCCACGCAGTCGGAGTTGATGCTAATCAGATATTCTAGCTCCTTCAAATACTCTGCTTTGATGGCAGCTGCCGGGGGTGCCCAGGCCCTCGCTGACCGTGACAAAGGTCGCTCGGGGCGGAGCGGGTACGGCCGCCCGCGCAGCAGCCCTCGCGCCACGGAGCACCGGGGCCTGCGCAGCGCCCGCCCACGTCCCCACAGCTCAGGGGGTGACAGGGACTGCAGCGGTGGCGCCGAGGCTCGGGGACCCGTGGGGCTGCTGCATTGGCGCTTCCGTGTTCTGCCTCCCTGCCTTACGGCACAAGACCAGGAACAAGCTTGGACGGCTCCTTCCCAGCACAAGGGCAGCGCTTACAGAAACGATGCTCAGCCAGCTGAGCGTCTGAGAAAGTCAGTTTAACTTGTTACGGCTTTTTAAAGTGTGGAGTCTGTGAGATTAGCAGGAAGCAAACAGGTTCAACCATATATTTGCACAATTTCAACTTGTAACTTTCAACTTTTCTGTGCTTGGACCTGGGAAGATTGACATTGGCATAGACTGTCAAAGTGGTGCTCATGTTATGTATTGTTTTTGGACTGATGGAGTAGGTAGAGTAAGAAAGAATTACTTTAATCTTGCTGATTGTTTTTCGTTGTGCTTACAAAATAAGGGAATACATAGCATTTCACAGCATTATGAAATTTAGAGAAAGCAGCTAGAAGCTAGGTAATGTCTACCAAATTTTTTCAGATAAACAACTGCATTTTTGTATGATTTAACTTACTGGTTAGGCCATACCAGTTTAGTAGAGTTGCAAGTCTTTGCAGAAGCCATTTTCCCACTGATCTGTTTTACTTTTAAAATACATAAAATAGTTCATCTTATTGTTACCACCACTTACCACTTGCAAAACAGGACTTTTAAAAATATTGATATTCAGTAAACACAAATAGTTGGAAGCTCTGTGGCACTGATTTTGAAACTATAAGCAATATAAGACAGTATTTAAATTATATATTACATGTTTATTATGGGTGCAAAATTCTTTAAAATTTACATTTTATGAAAAATCAGAAGTATTTACAATTTTGTAAGATAAACTTGTATGTTCTAATTTACAGTCTGACGTAGTAACAATCCATAAAAATTCAGATCCTTTAGAGTTGTGTTTTACAAATTAGTTTCCTTAAGAGGAGGCAGCTACAAAGGATATTGCTGTATACACAAGCAAGAACCAGCTTGCTACATATGTTTTTTCATCAGTTAGCTACATGTACTTTTTACATTGTTCTTGAATTCCTTTACAAAAAGTTTATATAAACTTGTATGGCTTCAAAATTGTAACCTGCACCCAATGCAAATGTATGTTTAATCACCTGAATGAAGGCTAGTTTAAAAGTGCTGAAACATAACTACTTCATTTAACTTAGAAATGAAAGTAATACTTGATTAGAAACAATATTATGGTTTTGGGTTTTCAGTAATAACATGTTGCTGTGTTAAACATAGTTTGATTGCAAAGCAGATTACAATTAAGACTCCAGTAAAGACTGTACCATTTTATATGAGTTAGAAACGCTATTTTTCACCATTCAAAAAGGTTAGCAAATTACAGGCTGT
>NW_010584370.1:125298-137732 GCF_000705375.1 Tinamus guttatus | reverse complement strand
ATCTCATCTGCCCAAGTGTATAGCATACATCAGAATTCACAGAGCCTCTACAAAGCTTCTTGTTTTATTTTTCTTTTTTTTTGTAAAGCTTAAACAGCCCAATTCATTACTGTTTTTTATAAATTAGTTCAAGCAAGTTTTGCCGTTTTAATAGAGTATTTGAAATAGATGCTGGTACTCAGAATGGTGATACAAAATTCCCATTTACAGGTTATTAAATTGTTTCGCCCTAGTACTTTTGATTTCTATACTGAGAAAACAATAGTTGCATAAGATTTAAGTAGTATAAGATTTTTCTAGTTTAGTGACTTGCTTTAAAAAATGTTACCTTTGTGTCACTTCCTTGTGCTTAGGTTGTGGAAAGGAGATAGATGACAATGCAAATAATAAAATCAATGGTTATAGATAAAATGTAAATTAATACAAATGGCAGTTTTTGTCATCCTGCTGCCAAAAAATACTTTTCTAAAATGTTATTCCTCCTGACTACATTTACATTCACATCACACAATCCCAAAAGCACTTAAATTCCAAAGACTTACAGTCAAAGTGAAGGGGAATGCTGTTTGCCTTTACAGGTTCGACTTTACTATGCTGTGATTTTTTTTTTCCTGTGATTCTCAGTTTTGGTGACCTTGAAGTAATTATTGAAATTTCAAAGCCTTGTTTGAGGCTTCTCCTTTTACTATGGCTGCATTTATTGCCATTACCCCATAAGGAAGTAATTCAGTTGTTTAAACCTCTTACGAAACAGTCACCAGTTATCATAAATTTCCCCTTTAAATCCCACTCAAAGGAATTTTTATGGAAGTTATGTGTATTAAACACTGTGCTTTCTTTAGGGAATAGGCAAACGTTGAAAAAGGAAGTGAGGCACATGAATAACCAATTGGATAGGCACTTTTTTTTTTCTAAAAGCACAACTGTTATGCAATTCATATAAAAATAAATTAAATCTACAGCATTAATTCAAACAATCACAATGCCCATAAAGTTACCAACTGCAAAAGTAAATCGCTTCTGTCTTTTGTCATTTTGTAACACATTGCACTTAGGAAAAAAAAAAAAAACTATGTAAAACAACTTACATGTTATTCATGTATGATACATGGGCATCAAGTTACCTTTTTTTTTTTTTTTTAAAAAAAAACACATCTCTAACTCAACCAGTTTTATGGCACATGGACTTGATGGAAGAATTTTGTGAGACTTTTCTTTAAACATCAGCAATTAAAGAATCTGAAAAATGAGTATTACTTATGGAAAGCTCTTGCTCTTCTACATTTTTAGGTTTAATGTTTACAGTATTAACATACAATTTCATACTTTCATTAGAACTAATGATTGCTGTTTTGATTTCATCTATATAAATTTACTAAAATTTTACCATTTTTTTCCAAATATTGCAGTTGATCATTTACAGACAATGTTGAAATTCACCTCAGTGCTATTACAAAATAATAAAAAGTTTGCAAAATGACTTTTAAAAGTGCATTTTCTGTTCTGTAGTCAGCATTAAAGTAGGTAAAAAAAATTAAATTAATGCATGTTAAAATAGTGTTTGGAAAGTAGAGAGGGCAGAGTGAGCTATTTGTTCTCCTTTGATCCATTCACCTTCACGGGTTCATCAGCAGTCTGCCATATATCGTCCTGAAAAATAAAGGTTGCTTTTTTACAGTCAGTAGATAAACCAGATTGTCAGTATTTTCCTGGGATCAGTTTCATTAACCAACATGTGAAACAGTTTTCAGCCATATTTTAAGGAAGAGTACCTATTTATTTATCACTTATTTTTACACTTTCATGGTCTATAGTCTAGTGCTACAGGATGACCTCGGTGCCTGTGTCTTACCAGTGGCAAATCTCTTCTTGAGCAGGGAGAGCCGGTAGCCGGTGCCCGCGAGCTCCACGTCCACCCCGGACAGGGTGCTCCCCTCGCTCAGGAACTGCACGGCCAGCGTGGCGGGCTTGCTGGGGCCTTCGGAGAGCTCAAACTTGGCCCGGAGGGATCCAGAACCTGCAACAACAACACAGCTGAAAGGCTTGCAAGACTCCCTCCCAAAGTGTAAGGGGTAAGAAGTAAAATTAACAGGGTATCTTTAATATCCGCTGCTATGGACTGGCCTACATACATTGCTTGCTGTAAGAGAGGAGAGCTTTTTTTCTTTCTCTTCTGCTACTCTGCCTAAGACGAGGAATTGAGAAGGATGTGGTGCAGAGCACACACTTCCACAAGGTTATACACAGAGAAGAACACATACAACAGACAACCGAGTAATGTCTGATTTTATTACATGGAATTCCTGACTGGTCCCTATTATTATTGTTTATGCTTGCTGGTGTGTAAGTGTTTAAGGCCACTTATGGCTTAGGTTGTACTTTTTATTAGGGGAGCTGAAAGCACAACAGTATTTAAATATTGTACTCTGTCTGGATGAACCTACATGAACAAAACAAACTTAACTGGAAAAAAGAAGCATCTAAAAGTAATGTACCTCATAGAAAAAAATGTATATTTATTTTTCTGATACAGACAAGCCTCATTAAATATATGTTTCTAAAACCCTATGATCTTTTATAAACTGCCAAAGTTGACTTCATCCCCATCATTAAAAGCAGCATTCAAAGCTAAAGACACTTCTGTAGCTAATAAAGGCAAATGTGAATTTTTTTTAAAAAGTCACTGCTCCCTCTTTCTGTTCTAAACAGTTTTTTTGTTCTTGCACTATGAGGTGTGGAAAAAATATGAGGTTTAAATAATTAGTAATGGAATAGTGAAAGTATTTGTACTTCCTTAAAACAACTTGCTATTACCAGCTGAAAAGAACTACTAAATGACTAGAAAATTCAGTAACTGTTATTGGGCAAAATGCAGAAGTTCATGGATTAAATGCTTTATGCAATAGCTTGTTCTTAATAAATTTGTCTTGAAATCAGTTTTCATTTTGTTTTGGAAGTAGTGCTCAGTCAAACAAAGAGCCCTCATCTACAGCTAAGCCTGTTGCAGCACAAAGTTGGTGATTTTTTTTTTTTTTTTTTTTTAAGTAGTTCTTCTCCCCCTCTTTCTACTTTATTTCAGCTGTCAGACTGTGTGGAAAAACAGGTATTAAATGTACTTTTTTTTCTCTGAATAACTCCTTATTTCTGTTTGTTTTTATATGTAATAATTTCGTTAACCGGTCTATGTCCTATTTTACAACTAACAAATGGCTTTCAAGTAGTTTTACCATTTCTCCTTTTATATATATATATATTTTTGATATCTCACTGTGAATGGAATCCCCTGGGAAGAATTTCATTGACAAGATGGTGAGGTGGCAAAGAGGAGCTAGCAGAGGAAGCAGTGGCAGCAGACATGACAGTGTGGGCTAAAATGATGACATTTTTACTGTTAATATTTTCCTGTGCAAGAAAGGACAAGGAATGAAACTTGCCTCCATTCTCGGACTTCTCTGAAATGCTGGATATTTTCCAGTAAGCTTTCATCTGGTCTGCATTCCTGTAAGGGAAAGCTGGGTTAGTTACAAGGGCAGCTTTATTAATTTCCTGAATTTGCACCAATACCTTACACGTATGCACAAGTTGCACTCTCTAAATGGAGTTTTATACAAAATATCATGTTAGCTTCCTAGTATCTTTTAATCATTTTTGAAAGCAATGACGGTGCTGGCCGGGCAGTGCGCGGGGCGCTCGGAGCCCCTGCTAGCGCTGCCGGCCTCACGGAGAGCATTCCGGTTACCAGGCTTCTGGCAAAACAAGTTCAGGTAGAAGCCACTGATCTGGATAAAGTCATCAGAAGTGTTTCTAGGATCCTGTCTATTAGACCAAAGAAGACAAACCTTCAAAACTTCATATGGGCTTATATTATTATGCAGGTTGGAATACAGGTGCACACAGACTTTAGTTTATATGAATTGACTGTATGTGAGCTGTTTTGGACCAAAACAATGTCTCAAGCATCAGATACTATGTATTTTAGCAGGAGAAAAAAAAATACTAGCTCGCTCTTCTAGTGAGATTTTTCAGGCTCTCTACAACCATAATAAATTCACTAACATGAACTGAAGTAATAAAAATGGAAGTATTGCTCATACCATTTTGCAGGTGGCAATGACTGCATGTTTGTTACTCCTCCATCCACGGGGACCACAACCTGCACGTTAGCCAGCACGCTGGGCACGGTCATGGACTCGGGGTTGTATTTGTAATCCACTCTCACGTCAGTAGTGCTAGCGTTGCATTTCCAGTAAGTTGCAAGATTCAGTGGAGTGGACTGGATGCCATTTGAAGATACCTGTAAAAGAGTAAACCATTAAAAGCAACTTAATTAAAACTCTCTGTACTCCTGGGCAGAATTATGGTTAACAAGCATAATGCTGAACATGGACACAAGATCAAGACACCATCTGGCTTCTGAGCTGTTTATCCCGGAATTCTAAAAATTGCTGTAAGCTAAAATGATGCCTGCCTTTTATTTTTTTTTGTTGTTTTAAATTAATTAAAATTAAAAAAATACCATCTCACTGGTGCACAAGGCCTTTTCCTGTCCTGGCTTTCCTTAATAAAGCTTGGGAAAAAAATAAAGTATTTACCTGATATTTTAAAACGTCCACATTATAATAGGATGCAGATGGATTCTGCTCTGATAATTTCTTGAGGTAGACAGTTATAGCTTGCATATTCATCCAGAAATCCTTAGTACTGGAGTCACTTTGTGATTGATCACTGGAGACCAAAAGACAGGAGTCAGACTGCAATGCTGAATTTCATTAATTTAGATGTCTAAAATTAATCTTGGATTTTTTCCAGTTCTTCACTATTTCAAACAAGACTTTGTTCTAACCATCTGTAGCACATAACTGTACCTGCCTAAATATTCAGGCACATTAACAGCTTATTGTGTCTGATGATAGAAGTTTTCTTCCAGGTTACGGAGCAGTTGCCTTCCTCCAGTAACGAGCTGCATCACCCTGATATAGGTAAAGCTATGTTTGGATTTACATTCAATAAAACTTTTTTTTTTAATACAAACAGGTGTTTTGAGGAGGTGTGAGAGGGGAGGATGAAAGGAGTCTTTCAGAAGGAATATTATCCAGTTTGGAGGAAGCTGTAAAATCATTATCTGTTTTGATTATGACATAACATTAATTAAGATTAGTGCTGTATGTGTTTACATACCTTTATATATTTGTAAAGTCTAGGCCTTCTTTTTTCTATTTTGCTTTTCAACTGAAAGTTATTTTCAAATTATTATAAACAACTCTATCAAATTAGTGATAGCTGCATTCCAAGTTAGTTACAATTTTTCATATTTCTGTATGTATTTAAGAATGCTCATGAAGCATCTTGTCTTTGAGCTGTACTGGTTGCAGCAGCAGACTTATAAGGGTGCAGCTTTTAAGCGCGGTGCTTCAGGAGCGCAGCACAGCTCCATGAGCCTCGGGATGCGGGAATGCGGCCGGCCGGGCACCCGACACGGCGCATCGACCTGCCCTGGGAGCTCGGCGCTCACTGCCCTGCTGGCCTTCATCCTGGCTCCAGTGGTAGTAAAATACACAGCTGAACACTTAAAGATATCGCTAAAGTGGGGGGTTTCCACTACTTAGAAAACAATCAGTAAAATCTACCTGCTGCTCCTCATCCAAGCTCAGTCTGAAACCCAAAATTCTGTCATCTCCACATATATCACTCCCATTAAAACTTGTCATCTCCATGAATGCTAAGCAAATGATACAGCCTTTGCAGTATTTGATGAAAAGTCAAATTATCACAGTATGGGTTTAACTACTTAAATATCTATTAATTACATGCATTCTTCCTAATTAAAGGTGAAATGTTACATTTTTGACAAAAATACTAGACATTTTCACATTTTTCCACAACTAACTTTTTCAGCATAATTCACATACATAGATAAGGTTCTGCTAACATTACAGTTAAAGTTATGTCAAAAAGTGATGAATGATTTTGCATGCTGAAACATTAAGTATGAATGAGCAAAACGAAATAAAATGCAGAAGAACAGGTGCATATGCCTCAGTTATTTCAGGATTTTAGGAATACATCACCTGGAAGTTCTCAGTAGTAATAGAAATAGTAGTAGTAATAGAAATAGTAATAGAAAAGCAACAGATCTGGCTCAGCTGATATGGATCATGGCTAATAATTACAACTTGGTTTTATTATTTTTCTGAAAAGGTGTTGAACAACTACCCTACCAGATCTCTTTGCTTCTGAAGAGTTGTGCAGGGCTTGCTGTGATGCACTACAGACCCATTTACACAACAGGCCCCATCCACTGTAAAGCGATACAGTAGCTTAACAAATCACCAGTTAAGTGCTGGCTAAGAATAGGCCCAGCTGTTATTACTTGTCTTCCATTTAAGGCTGTTATTTCATCACTTATTAATCTTACTATCATTACTACTGTATAAAGAAATCTATAGGACAACATAAGAGTGTCCTGGTTTTGACATGCAATTTTTCTCTGACTCTGTAGTTAGTTATGCTGCTTGTTCCTATGGTTTGTTTGTTTAAGAAAAATGGTTTACACAGGTTGCTTGCTTATAAAAGCATTTCATTTATGAAATGCATGTAAAAAACACTGCTTCATTTGCAAACTGCTTTTTTTTTAAATCTTCTGTTATAGTCAGTTGTAGTTTCAAGTCCAGTTATGGCTGAGATTTTTAAAATTGGCACTGCAGAGAAACTGAGCTAAAAAAGATGCATGGAATCAGGGTAATTGTTACATACAAGCAATTTGACAGGATTGCAGAGAATTCTGATTTAAATATACAGCAATACACATTTCACAGCTCATGTGGTTTACAATTATATAACAAAAAATACAAAACCTGTATACAAGTTGTGCGTTTGGGAGAATCTGCTCCAGTTTGCTTGTGTTTTTCACCCTGAAGCACAGCACAGCTGGAGATGGGTTGCTGGTAAAGACTTTAATAATTCCACTTGGGAATGACACGGTCATATCACCAGTGATCTTCACAATACACCTAGAAGAGAACAAGGACATCAGTTTTATTAAAAGGCATTAACTGCCTATTTGTAATACTAACTTTAAGGCAAATCACTGCACTTCTTCCAGAATCTGAGCTGAATTTGAAACAAAATTTACCTTTAAATGGGGTAATATGGCACTGGGATAATGTACTATGACTTTCAACTTGGAAGTCAGATGAAACTGCACATGGAACGAGTTGGTTAAGCATACAGTAGTTCTGGTGGATGTGTTTCA
This sequence comes from Tinamus guttatus, assembly GCF_000705375.1. The sequence continues at coordinate 130,480 of NW_010584370.1, read as the reverse complement.
GGCTTTGCAAACACGGCAGGCTATGCGTAGGCCAGGCCTAATTCGCATAGCAGGGATGGGGAGGGGGAATGAGGTGCTTTCAGCGGCCTGAGTTTACATACAGCACCTACCTAACTGCAGTAAATCCGGTCTCATTTTCACCAGCGTTTTATTTCTATGAATTCACTGTATTCTGGTACAGGAGGAACTGGGAATCCCCCTTCTAACCTATGTATATACTCCCCCCAAGTCTATCAAGTATAAACAGTGTATTTTCTTATTGAAACTTGTTACATTCAAAACAATTCACTATTTAACTAACTTTGTGGGGTCTGCTCCTTTAAAGTAGGCGTTAACAGATTCAGTGAGGGCTACTGCAACAGGCAGGGTGTCCTGGTTTCCGAGGCTGACGGGGCTGGGGCCACGCGAGACACCTGGAATACATACAGTCCACAGGTTTAATGTTTAAGAGGCTCAGCAGGAGATTCAGAATGGTTCACTCTCTCATTTTCAGAAGGTTTCTACCAGCACGGAGAGCCTGAAGCATTCAAGCACACTTGAAATGTGTGTAGTAAAACAGCAAGGTAGCACAGTACAGTCACAGCACAACAACACTGCTCAGTGGCCTGAGAAAACGGGACCGTCAGCAAGACACTTGGGAAATGGACAGACACAAGGAAATACACAGGAGGTTGTCAACAGGTCCAAAGGAAATTAGATGTTAACTGTATTACTTACAAAAAAAAAATCCCTACTGTATGCTTATTGTATGGACAGACATGATAAAGTGGTCAGGGAAGCACCAAGAAATTCATTGTGGCATGGATGAACCTAAATGCAAATACAGTAATATTGCTCCACCCAAGTGAGACACTGAGCATTCTTTAACTATTTCAGTCAACAACAAGGATTAAAATCCTCAGGGAGAAGTTGCTGGGAGAACGTTTTACGCAGTGTTCTGGTGTTTGCCTGGCACCTCGCCAGGCCTGCAAGGAAACGAGGCCGGTGGGAGCCGCAGGGCAGAGGGAGCAGAGCTGCCGCTCGGAGCTCAGAACCAGTCCTGACCGCGTCTGGGATGGGGAAGGCCGTGCGGAGAGCTGACCAAGCCGGCACGTCGCGGCCCTGTCTCATCTTTTCAGTAGCAGAGCAGCGCAGGGGAGAGCATCACGCAGACGTCTTTCTTACGCTGCTGCTCAGCTGCCCCGTGTCATGCCACGTATTTATCCCAAAAGCACGCAGAATCTCTCCACGGGAAAAATTAGGTATATTAATTTGTACCATCAAGGAGAAACAAAGTACGGTACTGCCAATGTCAAATCACTCCAAAATAGTGGCTGTGCCATCTTGTAAACTCTTTCAGAAGTACAGAGGAAGCTGAGACCTCATTCTTCAGCGTCTAATAGACTATGCTTCAAGTCAAGGATAAGTAAGTGGTAGAAGTAACAAAATGAGAGAAAAAAAAAAGGGAGCTGGTCTCATCTGCTAGTACCATCCTTTACTCTCCCTCTTTATTTCTTGCCTGAGGTAGTAAAATGTTTGAACATTTCTCAGCACCCTGAAATAACATTTAGGCCTTCTTAGATCCACTGGTCTGCTCTAGTCACAAGTGTTCAAAATCAGAAAATCTGAGATGAAAGAAATACTGTAATGCTGGTCACAAAACACTGACTTTAGGTAAGAAGAGTGGCTCATTTTTGCATGTTCTTTCAGAGCACTCATGGGTCTTGCTTCCAAAATCTCCTCTCTTCCCAAGAAACTAGCAATAAAAGCTGTGATTCTCAGTGACGTTAGAAATCCCAAAATCAGGATTTCAAAGAACAAAGATGTGATAAAATTGGGCTTTAACAGCTATCACACTTGCTCATTACATCTGTTTTGAGAAGCACTGAATGCAGAAATGTTCTGCCCCGACGTGGCGGTAGCGCTGGGGCACCACAGGTCTCAGCACGTCGGTGTCTCTTCCTCCTCCTTTACCAAGAGGCAAAAAATAACCACAGAGCAGACAGGAGGTGACCTTAGGCAGCAACACAGTATTCTTAAATCTTTTTTGCTTGTGACACCCTTCTAGATAAATTGCTATTTGAACACCATGCAGAATACACAAACAGGTAAATTACACTGCTATTTGTAGGACACCAATACCGATTTCTTGGCTGCCTGAAGAGTGAACTTTCCCAGGATTGAGGCTGTTTGAACACCCAGACAAATCCGCGCGTGCGAGGGTTGGCCCGAGAGGCGTCCAGGGCACTGTCCCGAGGAGGCAGCCTCTCTTACTTGCCTGTGCCTCGCCGTGCCCCCTGCCCTTTATGCTCCAGAAAGACCCAAGTGCTCTAAAAACCAGCAGCTTGAAACAAACACAACTCTCTATGCTAAACTAACTGCGGAAGCTGTCGCTGTGCTGCTGCTGAGGACACAAGCGCAGCCCTGCGGGGCAGCAACTTGCTCCTGCCGGGCCTCCTGGCCATGGGGGCAGCAGAACTGCAGAATAAAACCCTATCACTGGTCATATCAAAGGCAAATAAGGCTGCAAGAGTAACTGAATGAACCAGATCAAAAGATTTAAGTTCAGTCTAGGATTAAAGATTCAGGTAGTTAGCAAAATTGTTGAGTAGATTAAAATAAAAAATGTAAAAAAGAATCTTCATCTTCAGCTCGCTTTGTGTTAAATGTAAACGTAAAGAAGCTTTTACCTACTTGTCCTGTGAGAACAAGGACCATTATGGTAACCTCAATATATTCCCCTTTTCTTGAATGAAAGAACTGATACAAAACAGAGGACTCAAGACCAAGTTTCACCTTGTTGTGATAGGTGGAGATTATGTTATGTAACATGGACTATATCTACTTTTGATGATTACAGCAACATATAACTTGTTAAGTAGTTGAACTTTAAAGCTACTTATATCTGTCCCACACCAGAAATGGCTGGAATAACTTGTGTCAAAAAAAATACTGATTTATTTGGTGTAGTGCATTAGGATGATTAGTCAACATATATGTCTGCTTCTCGTACCATACCTGGTGATGTCTCACAAAGCTTTTCGATTGTAGGAAGTGTTCCAACCAAAAGATCATCCTCTATTATGTTTAAATGAAACAAAACATTGCAAGAAAACAAAGTATTTCGAGCAATAATAGATATTAAACCATTTCATAAATATAAAAATACTATGCAAATGAAAATAAGAGTAAAGCATAAGGAGATGTTCTCAGAAATTATAGTCTCAGACAATTATAGTTTTGCAGACAAGTACATATCTATATATATATATAAACACACACATAAGATAGTCACCTCACCATTATTCAGAACTCGTGGGGCAAGGGAAATACTGGAGTGTTAAAAACCACCAACCAACCAGGTAGCACAGACAGTAGCGCAGAGCACGTCCTCACCCTCCCCAGCTTCCCGGGATCCCCTCGCAGCCGCCCTGTGTGGCTACTCGTTACTGCCCTTTTCAGGCCTCCGTGGCGGCGCCTCCCCCATCAGAGCCCCGTCCTGCATCTCCTCCCGTCCGCTCCGGACGGCGCCGCCGGGGCTGCCGGGCTCCTCTGCGGTGCTGAGGGAGCGCGCGCGCGCACACACACGTGCACACACGCAGGTACACATGCACACATGCACATGCACACACGTGCACACATGCAGGTACACGTGCACACACACGCACATGCACACACGTGCACACACGCAGGTACACGTGCACACACGTGCACACACACACGTGCACGCACACACGTGCACGCACACACACACGCACACACGTGCACACACACACGTGCACACACGTGCACACACGCAGGTACACATGCACACGCACACACGTGCACACACGCAGGTACACGTGCACGCACGTGCACACACACACGTGCACGCACACACACACACACGTGCACACACACACGTGCACACACGCAGGTACACGTGCACACATGCACACGCACACACGTGCACACACGCAGGTACACGTGCACGCACGTGCACACACACACGTGCACGCACACACACACACACGTGCACACACACACGTGCACACACGCAGGTACACGTGCACACATGCACATTTTTTTTCACACACACACGGCTGCCCATCCCGCATACGCAGACAGAGCTAGAGGCAGCACCGCGGCTGCTGCTGCCCTGCTCTGCTCCACAGCAAGAGCCAAGGACGCCGGGCCAGGAGCCCGGGGGGCCAGGACCCCTGCACGTAACGTGCTGCCCCCGATCCAGCTGGGCGCTTGCGGTGCTAGGGACCAAGAACAGAGCGCTGCAAAACCTGAAGGACTCTGGGGCCCCAGGCCTGTAAGCATGTGAGCAGGCATGGAGCCTGGCTTGCTTTCCAGCTCCACCTCTTCCATGGTTTTGCTTTTACTAACCTCTGTTTAGCTCATATCACTACTGAAGAAAAAGATTTATCCGTTTCTTTTGGAAACGGCAATAACATCATAATAAACAAAAACAGTATAAAAATAACTACTTTTGCAAACAAGTATGTTCATGGAAACTTACTAGTATCCAAATATGTTTCTAAAGCTAATACAATAACATCTTCTAGAAAAAATGCATGATAACACGCTGTGATTGATGAACATGGCACACCAAGTAAGATTTAATTCAGTATGTCAGGTTGGGAAATACTTCACTAAAGAACACTCTCTAATTAGATCAACACATGAGGCAAATCCACTGTGCTCTCTCAGGGTCCTTCAGAGGTGGGTGCGTCAAGGGATGCTCGCAGTGTCCAGACCAGACCCGCAAATGGAGACACTCACTCCAGGAGAGAGCTTTCCCCAGCAGGTGGAAGTCAGTGGCGGATTTACCTCTTTCAGAAGTTAGTTGAAATGGTGAACGCAACTTACCAACTGTAGGGGTGTTTCCTGCACTGAGGGACGCGGAGGAGGATATTGAGGAGATGCTCTCTGCTCGTGCCAAGGGGGCTGCGGGTGGTGGACTGGAGTTAGAGGTCAGGGGAGGGCTGAACGGCCTGGGCTTAATACAAGAGATGCAAGAGTATTAGGTAGAAAGAAAGTAATTTAAAAAGGATGAAAAAAGCCTGAAAATCTATGAAGGCTTCACCTAATTCCCCACTGAACGCCACAACATTTTTGTAGTGTTATTTCCTCTAGTGCTTTATCTAACTCAGTTTAGAGCGTAAACCAGGAACGCACATCTGCCCTGGAAACAATGCCACGATTTCAAGACCCT
>NW_010584370.1:97333-125204 GCF_000705375.1 Tinamus guttatus | reverse complement strand
CGGTGCCGGCGCCGGCCCCGGGCCAGCGCAGCCGACGCGTGGAGCGCAGCCCTGGCTGCAGCGGGAGCCCTCTGCGCACGGCAGCCAACGGCCCATCTGGAATGGAGTTGTAACGCAGAACCGAAACCAATACGCACTGTTTCAGTAATGGAAATCAATGCATACTTTTCAGTAATGGAAATCAATACATACTATTTCGGTAATACCACTAAGTTTCGCTGTAGCCAACTTTGGTCTCGAAGCAGGCCTTGGAGGGGGTACAATTGTGCCCACGGAAAGAGGAGTTGTGGGCCTTGCTGCAAGAAAACAAATTTTAAGAAATCAACGTTAGAAAGGTACACCGAACATAAATATATACTTAGTGGAACAGAATCATTTGAAGTTGTGCTTCTGTTAAAAGCTCCTGTTTTACAAGCCCTGTTTTGTAAGATTCACCACTAGATCAAAATTGTTCTTAAAATGGGTCGCGGTGATACCCTGAAAAGTGACTCTAAAAGTGACATCATGGGCTTTCTCGTTGCTCTCAAACGATTTTGTATGAACTATCCTCAGAAGTTTGTGTGTTACTTCAGCTCCCTTTTCGGTGTGATCTGTGAGGATCCAGAATGTGGGACAGTCTTCCATGTCCCATCATAAATGGAAAATTCAGAGGACTGTATTTGGTCCTGGCTGACAAACCAACACTCTGCTTACTTGAAATAATGCCCACGCAAATCCTGTTGCCTTCAATAGGCGGGCACCAATGTAACGGAGAGAATTTAAGAAATGATTCTGCTGATTATCAGAACACAGTAACTCCCTATTACCTCCTAGCCAAGCTCTCAGAGGTTGTAAAATGAAGGAAACACTCCTGCCCCTCTGCCCTTCCCAGTCTAGCACAAGCAACGGACAGACGGCGAGGCGACCACGGTACGATGCCACTTTTACATGGTCACTTTTCTGATTAGTAATGTTCGTCAAAATACCTGTTAGATGCCATCCAACGATGCCAAATCTACAGTTAACTGTAAATCTACAGTTAAGAGCCTTAAATGCTAATGCATGATGACAGTCACAGCACTATCAAGTACAGCACAGTCACAGCCATTCAGCCTAACTTGGCCCTCGCTGAAGGAAGGGAGTTTCGCCACTGACTTAGGAAGAAATAACTTTGGCCAGTCCTGACCACATTCCACCGTAGAGCTGCAAATGCTCATGCCAGAAGTAAATTCAGTTCCAACGTATCAGCCATCCCTTTAAAATCTGTCTTGTTGCGCCCCAGGCAGAGGTGCAGGCTCAGCACCCGCTGCTGCAGGGTCCCAGCTGCAGAGCTGGGCACTTGCCCAAAAGCAATTTTTAATTTTTTTCTTTATTAGTATGTGGCATTACTGTAGTATCAACCACATTTCAAAATACTGAATGATAAAAGGCAGTTTTTAATCCAAATTATTTAATTGTATTTAATCTGAAAATATCTATACATCCATACAAAACTATTTAAGGATGCAATTATTCAATCATTTAATCCTTGAGATCTCTCATTGCTCTGACATCCCATGAAAATGTATTTTATTTTTAGAAAAGCCAAGCTCCATATTGTTAAGAAAAAGCAATGCTTTTAGCTGAGTAATTTGATTTTTCCTTGTTCTTTCAAGCTAAATACTTATTTCAATGCCTAACTTAAAAGAAAGCCAGTGCTATAAGCAGTTTAGTGCAGTATATATGGAAAGAGGAGTTATTTAACATCAGGTGAGCAACAAGAAAGAGAAAAACAGCAAAGCTTGCTTTCCAGAGCGAGTGATTAGCGACGAGCGCACGCACCGCATGCTTGCCATACCCTTATGTGCGTGAGCACAAGAAGGCAATAAGCTATAGTCCAGCAGCACTGAAGATGATGTGGAAGGAATCTCAGCAGCAGAGACAGTTTCTTCAATGAATAACTTTTCATTACATACAGCATTATTGAAAGGGTCACTTGGATCCTCAGAAGCAGAGCTGTTGGAAGGATTCCCAAGCAAAGCAGGAGAGGCAAGGCAGGCATTCCCAGCATTTAAACGCAACCTCTGGGCGGGCAGGGGCTCCCGGGCCCGGCCTCCGGCTGGTGTCCGCGCGGAGCCGGAGCGCCGGGCAGGCCGAGGGCAGCGCAGCAAGCGCTCACGTCCTGCTCTTTCAGTGTAGCTGCAGGAAGAGGGACAAGTTGAAGCCAAGCACAGCGCTGAAATGATGAATCTGTCAGAAATTCCCACTGCAGGATGCCCGCTGGCCATCAAGAAAACTAGCTGCTCTGCTAGGCTGAAACCACACCACTTGCAAGGAAAGAAAAACACCTGGGCACGTATCACACGTATTGCACTCACACTGTCAACCGTGACACCTTCCACTTCTTTCCATTTGACTTCCACTTCTTAAGTCAAAAAATCTCTATTCCTACTCTTACTCTATTCCTTCCTTTAAAGCCCTACCTCCTTTGCTTATTCCTTTAACTTCTTTCCTAGCATGGTTTAACTTCTCTGTAGAGTTTTCTCTTTTCCTCTCCTGTTCTATTTCATTTGTGCTTCTTCTCCATAGATTCCTGCTTTTCATTTCTTTCAGAATTATTTAATCCAGTCTACTTCCGAACATTTTTATCCTTTTATCCTTAATATTTAGTAATGGAAAGATCAATTTTCCACTGAATCACAGAGGGCAATGCAGTGCTGAGATCTTGTTTAAGATTTCCACTGTCTCTGTCACCTTGAATCTAGTGAATGACTATGTAGTTGAAGCACCATTTGCCTCTGTTTATGTTCTCTCATCCCTGGATCTCCGGGCTGGTGTTTCCCGTGGGTTTTCCCCATGTTTGCCTGCTCGCTTGTTGCAGGAGATGACATGAGCAGCAGCAAACATGACGTTAGGCAACTTTCCACATCCTGCAGTTCAGCAAAGCTAGGAGCAACGGTGCTGTGGAGTGGCAAGGAGGAGGAGCAACACTGACTTAGCAGGCCAGAGCAGGAGTGCAGGGGTCCTCCTCTGACATGAACAAGGAGGTTCACCAAGCCTCGAAACCAGAGATTTGATACTGCTTTCTCTTATTAATAGACAATTTAAATATTATTCCAAAGGCCTGTACTGCTACAGATCCAAAACAGGAGCAATGTGGAAATGTGCAAGACTGTGTTTTAAAATACCTGAAAGCACACTGAAAAAAATGAAGGGAAAAAAAAAAAGCATGCTTACAGTATCAATTGCTAGCTAAAATTTTTCTGTTGTGTTTGTTCAGGATAATAGTTAGCTGAAGGTTCTCATAAGGCAAGATTATTCATAGAGGATGAAAGTGTACTTCTGTTTTCCATAAAAATCCTGCTCGAATACCATAGCAGTTGTGTGCTCAGTGATTAATGCAGAATTACAAAAAGATATCTGAAGAAATACATGAGTCAACAGTGAAGAGAAAGAGTAGCTATGGGACATGCTAAACCATAACATATATATTCTGTATCAAGTCATTTATTATTTGTATAAACAACTTATTTATGTTTTGGGCTGAGTTTTGAAAAAGCTTTAAGCAGTTTACCTGTATTCACCTTTCAGCTGAAGATAAAGCACAGATTTCAAGGAAAATAGCATCAAATCAGAGATGAAGATTTTTAAAAGTCTTGAGAACTGAACTAGAGATTATTGAGCATCAGAAGCTAATCTGATTTAAATAACCCTGTGAACTACTTCTAATTTAGTAAATAATTTTCCAAAATACATGTTCTTCATTTGCCAGACCTCAGAACACTCACTTTCTACTCAACTCCATGGATGATTCTACAAATGTAGATGGCTTGGTTAAGTCCTAGAACAACATTTTTTACTATTTAACTATTTTTTATTTTACAATTTCATTGAAATATGAAGTTTTGTGCATATGAGTGACCTCCATCTCTGAGGCACAGGCCACAACTTGATCTGACTGCAGAGCATGTCACTGGCCCCAATTACCCATCGTTGGCCCCAGTTACCCGTTGGCAATCTCAATTACCCGTTGCTGACCTCAATTACCCATCATTGGCCCCAGTTACCTGTCGGTGACCTCAGTTGCCTGTTGCCACTTGTGAGCTGGAGGCTACTCTCTCCACAGCTCTCCTCGTAGGGGGCCTGCATGAGCATTTCTTCATCTGCTTTCTTTTTTTCCCCCAACATATTCCATTAATATATATGTAAATACGTTACAAATCTAGACCCACTAGCCAATAATCTGACTGCTACCCAAGGGAGGAAGAGATGATCTATTGATTTAAGTAAGCTAGATTTGTTATTATAAAACATAACTTTTAGGGAACATGGATTGTAGTGGAAGAATAATTTGCCCTTAAATCCCAATGACTGCATAGCCACACTGATCATTGCTAAAGAGATGTTAGTATGCTTGAGAAAAAGCATTATTTCCTGTGCAGAATTCCCCTATTTCTACATGTACTCTTTCTTACTCCATCTGTAAGATTGGCTACAGAAGAAAAGAGTTGGAAAGCCATGATCACTAACTAAGAAATGAGACTGATTATATATTTTTTTGTGACAGGAATATCTAGCTAAATGGCAAATACTGCCTTTCTCGGACATACAGCAAAAGAAACTCTCTACACTAAGAGTGCAGCACTTAATAAAAAAGAGTTGCAGTAGGCAGGCTGTAAGGAACCGCAGAAGCAGCATACCTGCTGCTGTTAGTCAGTAATGTTGTCCACCTCATGTCCCCATATGGCATCTTCCTCTTGCTCCTCTCTCCCTCCCCATTCCATTCCTATAATCTCCCTCCTCCCAAGCCAGGAATTTCCCCATATTCCAGGTTTCCTCCCACTCCCAGGGATTCACCCAAAACATTTCCCAAGAGAATCATATTTTCCTATAGGAAACAAGTGCCTTGCAGCCAAGCTCCACAGCAGCCTTGTACTCGATGGTTCATAGCTCAATAGGTTTTCCTGGAAGAAGGAAATGCATCCATCCCTGCCTACAGTGCAAGCTCATCCCACCCACCAGTGCTGAGAGAAGCTCCATCTAAACCCCTCGACCCTACTAATCACAGCACATCCCTTTGCAATGGCTTAAAAAAAGCAGCAACGACAGAGCATCTCCAAGAGCATGCAAGTATAGGTTCTGCTATCAAATATTTTACCTGAGGTGGATGAGGAAGCCAAGGAGGCTGAAGAAGATTCAAGAGGACTGCTAAAAAGTGGATCCCATGCCAGTAGGTCACTGTTCCCCTTTCTATAGTAGGAGTTGCAATTGGAATATAAATGAAAGTTACATTCATAAAAATCAAATGATGACTTTGGTAGTTCATCTCTTGTGCTAGTAACAGCTTTTATATCTAAAAATAAAAACTACTTACTTAGAGATTCCAGGTCTAAGAATTATTTATACATAATTAATCTATCTGAATGGGTATCTTCTGTTACCTTGGTGCAAGTTCACGTGTAAATATATTTCAAAATATCTGTTTTCATATCAGCAAAGCATATGTATTCAAATGGATTTTTTTTCAGTACATGAGACTTGTACTGACTTGTACTTGTACAGACTTGCCCAAATTTTGGGCCTATTATCTTAAGGAACACTGTAAAATTTTTGATAGAACCTATATTTGTTTTATTTAAAACTTGAGATTTTAAACTAAATCAATATTTAGTAATCATTTAATTATCAATCAAGAGAGATGAGAATGAAGCAAATACATAAGAAGGGGACAAATAAATACACAGGGAAAAAAAGGTTGAAAAATAAAATTCTCCATTGCTATATAATACCTCATTAACTCTTGCAAGGCAATAGATATACAACTGCCCACTAAACACTCAATTCAGTCTGCTGATACTGAGTTTCTGAGTCTTGGATTAAAATAAGAGCAAATTCTCTCCAAGGTGCATTTGATATAATTTAAAAAATTCAACTCACTCATTAGTTGGAGCAGAAAGCTTTGATTTTGTTAACTCTTCACCTACGCAAAAGATACAGAATAATGACCAAAGATAAAACATTTGATTAATAAAAGCATTTGGATTCATTACAAAAGGATACTAAAAGTTAACAGTTGCAGATCAAAATTAATCATGCATAATTAAAATGGAAAGGAAAAAAAATGTGTTCTTTCTGATGATACAAATTCAGGTGCTCCAGAAATATCTTCTAAAAGCAGAGAACTACACAAAGTAATGCATTTTGTGAGGAAATATCGATCACCTGAAGGTTCTTCCTTAACTTATATAGCTCACATCAGTTTTATCATTCAACAAACCACTGTTTGACCTGACCTGGTTTTGCACTGGAAAGAAAAACAAAGGAAGGATAGAGCCTAATGCTACATCTTGTATCTCCATGGAACAAGCAGGGTCTGACCATAAAGTTGAGAGACAGTGTGAGTGAGTGAGCTTCACTGGTTTGTGGATTATACTAAATTAGGGAGGATGGGGGAATTTAAGAACTAACATAAGCATCATTTCCATGAGGTCTCCCCTTTGGGTCTGTTACTCATCACTGTGTCAGAACAGAGAACATCTGAGTGTGCAGAATACCAAGAGATCTGTTCACAGCTGCTATCAGCTAACTGAAATTTTCATCAAAAAATATTATTTTTTTCCTTTGAATTTACTTTGAATAGTTCAAAGGCATGTATCATTAAGGGACCTACAACTGAAAAGATAAACCTTTTCTTCTGTTTAAAACACAAACATTTAATAGTGTTATTCTTTAACAGCAATATATATATATATTTACGCTAAATGAAAAAGATTAATGTAACTAGACTAACAGTTACAGATTCACACTTACTGGATGAATTTCGATTCATTTGTGCCTGAAATAGACAAAAGAAGTAGAAAAATTAAATTTTGCAAACTGTCAGCTAGAACACTTCATAGTTGCAAAGTTCATGCTTCCACTTTAATTTCCCATTAGCTCTTTTGCTTTCATTGCCAGGGAGAACCCTCTGGCACTTGCAGAAGCAAGGCCACAACATGAGCCAGGGCAGAGCAAGCCGCGCACCGTGCACCTGGGTAGGAAAAGGCAGGAACAGAGACTGCCAGCAGCATTAGAAAGGAGCAGGCAGCCACTGGACTAAAGAAATTTGGGGGGGAAACAAACAGAAAAACTTCTGTTTGTTTTCCCTTCTAACTTCTAGCAAATTAACCCCTTTTAAGTATAATAGATGTGTTACAACATAATAACCACAGGTTTGTTCAGGTCACTTTTCAGCCATCGTCCCTGGGCTTATCTATTTTAATACAGTAACGGGCTTTGCAGACCTAGTGGCTAGGACTGCTATGCTCCACTCTCAGTCATTTCGGGCTTTTTTTATTCCTGTCAACTCCCAAATAGTTAGCCAATCATGTGCTAATTTTTATATGGATATTAGCTGACTAACTATACTTGTATATCTCAGATATCACTATGGAAATATGCAGATAGGTAAAGAAAATAGAGGCAGAAGTGCTACTGAAGCCCTTACATACTTAGAATTTGACATAATTCTATTCAGATGGGATTCAAAACACAATGCAATTCTGTACCTTTCTACAGTGCCTTCTTGCTGGAATCTTCATGTTCTTTAGAAAGATTAATGTAAAATTGTATAAATAAGGCTTCAGTAAGTATTACTAAATTTCTTTACAGGACATGTCATTAAAAGCTGACAGCTTTCTTACCATATAGTATATCTGACAGATAGGAATAGAAACATTCCCCAGTTTTCCCCAGTAACTCCCTTATAGACTGCACTTTCTCAATTTTAATTTACAAATAACAATAAAAAGGCATTCTGTACTTACAGGACTGTGTCTCTGCTATCAAAATATGAGGAAAAATGGGAAAACCATCATTAATATTTTAATATAGTACGCATATTTTCCTTAAAAAAATCCTTAACCCATCCCTATTCTGATCTTAAGCCATCCTTACTGTACTAATCCTTACTACTGTAATTTCAAACTGCTTGTTTATAATACCTCTGTTTGGTTTAAAGAATCATTCTACAGTTTGTTGTGACTACATACAATAAAAATGTGCTGTAAAAATCACAGAATCTACATTATGATCTGTTTTAAGGTCTGTATGTTACTTGTTACTGATTAGCAAACTATATTAAAAGCCATGCTCAGCTAATTCCACATGTATTCAAATCTAATGCAGTGGCAAGAGCAGAAAGATAAAGACTGAGCATCTTTCCTCAAAAGTAAAAACTAAAATTTGAAAAGGGAGAGTTACTTAACATTACATCATGATGAAGTATATCAAAGACAGCCTAGTGGACAAGAAAAATAATCACCAAGCCTGAACCTAAACTTGTTCATTCTAAAGATTCCCTACCACTATTCTTCTATATTAATTAGAAATACAAGGAACAGAATTACTTACAGATATTGCTGGAGAAAGGGCAATGTTCCCTATAGATACTTTTAATTCATCCAAAGAAGCCATTGTGCACTGAGAGCTATGATTGGGCTGTACAGGTTTTATTTCCACATGGAACCTCCTGGGTTCATCATCGTCAGAGTCAGAATCACTGGAGGAGTAGAAATGGTTCTCTTTGGTATGTTTTTCTCAGTTAAGGCATAAGTATTTCAAATTCATCTGCTTAATCCATTTTTCACATAATATCTAGAAAATTCACATGTTAAGTAAACATCTCAGATAAAATATTACTGACAAAGTTCTGTGTGTCCTTTGTAGACACTTCATATATATTCGCTGGTCAATTTTTATACCTACTCTGGCCTTTACACTTCATTAATCTTCCCAATGGTATTTGTTATGGAAGGCACTATTACATAACCAAAGACTGCACAGATGGAGGCAACAGGACAAAGGAAAGGTTTTACAGTAACAATAATTTTGTATTTTAAATTTATGATTTGCAGTGCTCAGCTAAGCACTGTACTGCACTTAGGGAAGAGGCAAGCGTTGTACCAACTTTTAAATGAAGTGAGGGGAAATACTGACCTTTTGGAATAACAATGCAATATTAGTGGCAGCTCGCAGACATAAAGTAGAGGAAGCAGGAGCAACAACCACCATTATTTGCCCTTTTTGCAGAATGGCACTACAGATTGTACCCTTGAACCTTACTCTTCAAATGAAGGACGGTGAAAACCATGAGTCTCCATAAAACAAAAGAGCTTATAAAATAGGCTTATTCTATGTATCAAATCTATTATTAAAAATACAATAAAATCACCAATTAGAAACAGTATGTGGTGAAATAACTTCATTAAATGACAGAAACTCTATTCCTAGATGTTCAAGCTCCCAATCTTTTTTATGCCATAAAAAGGGAGGGAGGGTGCAGGTATAAAATATATAGCCCCTCAGCATGCTTAAAAGAGCATACTATTTTACAAATGTTATGGAAGCTTTTCATGGAGAAACATCTTCATGGTCATCTCATTTTTTTTCTTCAGGCTTTTTTTAAAATTTTATTTCAGGTTAAAAAAATCCTCTTAAAGTTCCCAAGACATTTAGTCTAACATTCTTTTCAAAAGTCCCTCCAGCATTTACACATACAACTTCACAAATCGAGCCTAGACAAAGGTTGATACTTTTTCTGGAAGCTACAAACATACAAAGTTGCAACATAAGCATGGAAATTATCTTCCTCTACTTAACACTTCAATCAGTACTTCACCTCTCCAGAGAATTGTAAAAACAAAACAAAACAAAAACAAAATTCAAAAGGATATTCTGTGCTGCTTCTGGTTTAATACTGTATCCTTCATCATCCACATCAGGAATATTCTAGAAACGAAAGGAAAAAAAAAAAGGCACTGGCAAATAATGTAAATATCTGTTGTTATTTATTATCCCATACTTTATATCACTGACAATTTAAACTTTGATTACAACAAGTTATTCACTACTAATCATTACACAGTTATCTCGCATTATCCTCTATAGTTCAGAAACTGTGTGAAAGATGAGACCAGAACAGGACATGGCCAAAAAATATTTAATCACGACATTATATACTTTAATTACACAATATATATAAAAAAATTGCTTAGTATTTTCAAATGTCATATTTTCAATTTTAAATATTTTAGGTTTACCTTTAAATGTTAATTAAGCCTATCATTCTCTTGGCCCCAAATATTTTCCTCTTTTCTACTTTTAATTCTTTCAGCTAGACCAGTGGAGGCTTTGGTGATGCAGGAGCACAAACCTCATGAAGTGCTGGCCAACACTTCAATACCTGAGCAAAAGCATTCCAAGTTATACAGGATGTCACTTGTTCTTTCCCCTTTGAAAAGGCAGCAATGTTTGTAGCATTGCTTTAGCAAAGAACATTCAGATAAGGTTAAAAAGTCTTGATGAAAATTTGGATCTTGCAATAGGAGCGCTCAAAACCAAGTTCCCAAGTACTAATTTACACATGACCAGCACTGTTCTGGATTATTAAACTTAAGCATCCAGGAATTTCCATCTAGTTCAGCTGTTCCATTCTTGTGAGCAATTAAAGGTAGACTCAAGACAACTTCATTAGAAATCATTTAGAGATTTTAGCTAAGCCCTTAGATTCATAAAAGCGCTTTGGGAGAAAGAAAAACTGTCTCTAATATGATAAGCTAATTCTCTATTATAGTTCTTTAGAAATGTGAAGTATAGCCCTATTCCCCAATCACACTGACACATACATTACTTATAAATGGACAGGCACAAATACACAGAAAGTTTCCCCCATCCAAAAGAGAGGAATAAAAGCCCATTAACATCCCTGTATCCTTAGTCAGTCTACATGAAGATTATGGAACAATAATTACAAAAATCACACAACCAGATCTCTTCAGAATGCAGTGATCTTACCAGCTATAATTTTTTCATTAAAAATGGCAAGATTTATATACCAGTTTATCCTTACTCTATTAGAAAAAAAGCACCAGGAGGCAGTTTGACTGAAATAAATATATAAAACATCTAAAAGACAGTAAAGTAACAGAAAATGACTTATTCAGGATATTTCAGCTAGTAAGCAGACACTTAACCTAAAATCTGAGGCAAAATTTAAAGAAACATTCATATTGAATAATCTTTGAATTATTGACAAAGATAACAAATAGTATGCTTGGCCTTCTATTTCTTTTATAGGCTTATTTTATTTCTTTTATTCTTTCTTATTTCCTTTATTTTCTTTTATTAACGAACACACAAAAAAGTAGTAAGAGTAGGATCACACGGTCCAGTACCTTAGCTTCACTTGCTTGAATCAGGGTTTTTATCTACGCTTGACCTCAGGCTAACCTTGTTCATATATCAAAAAATACTAATGAAACTTGACATCAAAGTAAACAGAACAAAAACATATAGCTAGAGGGTAGGTACATGTTCCTACAGTATTAAAATTTCCAAATTCTGAACCAATTCTAATTGTCACAATAGGCAATTTTCAATACCTAAGGATCACTCATGGTTAAGAGGAATCGAAAAAAAACAACAAAAATCTTTAAATATACCACATTTACTTCTTCTTCCAGCCAGACCAGATATGTAAAGGATATTATTACTGAGGACGTGCAAAAAAAAAATGACAGTAACTGGCAAATTTCTGAATTTATATGTACACTATTAGTACTAAAGGGTGGAAAAGATCTGTAATGCACCTTTGTGCTGACAAATTGTCAGCAAAAAGGTACTAGCAAAAAGGTACCTCAAAATCTTACTTGCAAATTAAGCAGAAACTTCCAAATACATTTTTTGGGGGGAACGGTTCTCATTACTTCCTGAAATACCACGATTTTGCTTACTAATTCATTAGGTAACAGCCGTAGAAGACGGCCATTTGGCTGAGATATACGTTCAGAAGGACAAAACAGATACAAAATAAAACTACCTACACAAAAAGACAGAGGACTAAACTTTCTGTTCCCAAAACTTTAGAATTCCAGTCACCCCTTTGGGTCAGATTCTTTGTCCTGTCCAAAAGCAAGAGAAGCCACAGGGGCAGCGCGTTGCTGATTCCTCAGAGGAACACACGGAGGACAGGAGGGCAGCGCTTGGAGGCTGCTACTGCCTGCTTCCCCTGGCCTGTTACCAGCAATGTTAGCACAGCGCCCAGGTTGCTCACAAGGTCAAGCAGAGAGAAACCTGAGCTGGACTTCACCTTGATTTTTGCTTATTTTCTCTTCTCCTGGGATACTGACAGTGCTTACAATATCTTCTCTCCAGTTTTCCTGAGGGCATGCTTCCAGATACTGCTGAGCTGATCGGCTTCATATTTCTTTTTTTAAAAAGATTAACTTTCTACCATTTTACTGAACCAGATTAGACTTCCTGTGCAACCAGAGGAAGACCAAAGCCACCTCAAGGCAAGCACATGAAGACAGCCTGGAACAGGAGAACACGGGCCTCTTCAGACATCTTTGGGATGCAAATTTAGCTCAGTACGTCCTCAGGTTGAGGCAGAGATGTGGCATATTCCCAATGTCCTCTCTTTAGGTGGCATAAACCCCGAAGACATAGAAGACAGGGGCCAGTTACCCTCTTACGCTGCCTGGGATGCAGAAACCAAGAAAAACAGGTACCCAAAATGCTCCTGTCTTGTACTGTGACTGCTTCGTACCTCCTCATGATCAAATAAAAACCTCTGATGGCTGTTAAAAAATTTCCAGATAGGAATCACCAATTTATTTGCATGCATTAAAACTATGTTTTTCAATGTATTTAATCTGGCAGCATTAAATCAGTAGAAGCAGACAGGTTCCCACAGATAAACCCAAAAACTTTAAGACATATTGCAGAATACACTGCAGTAGATATTTTGAACTAGTGAGAAGGCCCCAATGGCACTGTTCCTTTTCCAAGTCTGAATACATTTCCAAGTTCACATTTCTGAAATGTGTAAGTACTAAAAAGATGTATACAAAGCAAACTATAATAGAGATATCGACACAGATAACAGTCACTATTTAGATTAAGTTTAGAAACTGAAACAGGAATGAAATCTTTAAGTAAAAGACAGGAAATGAGAAGTATCTGAGGTGAGACCTTCACAGAGAAGGTTGCCAGCTTTAAAGTACGCTAGCACTCTGGGGACAAACTGCTCATGAAGGGTGAATTAATCTCAGTGATGGTGCTCTGCACTGTTTTTCATGGGAGTGACTTTAATGGCTTCTGCTGTTAAAGGATTCTCCGATTTGGAATAATACCGTTGCTTGTGAAGCGCAAAAAGAAATGATAGATCATGTTCTGAAGCCCAAATGCACTCATAAGATGTTGGGCACAAAACAAATGAGAACACAAATATCACTTCTGTTGTTAGGCACTATGGAAGGTAGTTTTTTCTACATTTGTTTTTACCATGTATAAATTAACATCTGGACAGTAGAATTTACTTGTATGTTCATACAGTGTACCTCATGCAGCCGCAAACAATATCAAACATGTTTACTGTTGAATTAATCATTAAAAAAATCAAAACAAGCAAGTAAGAAAATAAACACTGCAAATCAAAGCCATCTGTTTTACTCCAGTGACTCAACCTAAACCGTCAAAAGACATTAAGGGCTTGATAATTCTACAAATAATTCTAAGGCACTTTTCTTTAAATGTCTGAAGAAAAGAATTCTGCTTTGAAATTAACCTGCCTAAAAAGCTTGTCTCACATTATCTCTATAAAGCTCTTTATATACATTTGTTTGACCATTTGGCTAATCTTCCTTATTAAGAAAAAGAAAAGGTTCTACTAGATCTTTATAAACCAAGTATCTATTTTTTATTTTAATATTAAGTCATAAAACTCACAGATATTGAATGCAAAAAAGAAAATTCATGTAACCAGTGAACTTGGAAAATTAAACTGTTTAATATAATTGACATCTACATAAGACAACTGAGAAACAAATCAGTCTACAGAAAATCACTTCAGCCATTCTGTAAACATTTCTCTGCTGTTGCCATATGCGAGTCACACTCACTCTACATATAATTCAAGACAACATATATGTTTAAAATAAACACAAAATGCCCAATTCAGAAATATAAGGCATTAACGTATTAATTTCATTTGCAATTGCTTCCTCTTTGAAGTTAATAAAATTGTAAAATGTATCACAGACTGAAAATAGCAATGAAAAACAGACCACGAATAAAGTCTAGCTAGAGATTGTTCATTTAAGGCAGTATTTAAGTACGTATGTTTCTACACTCTACTGGCAGCAATCCTAACACTGGAAATATTTTCCAAAGAAACAGTAATAAAGGAAAATGAGGCAATGTTAGATCCCCAAAAAAGTAGTGTGCTTAGAAAGATTAACTCACTTAGAACCTATTAGTTAATTAATTTAAACTCAGTGGACCTTCAAAATAAAATAGCAAATAATTGCAATAAAAACATGTTATTTTAAACCTAAAACTGTTAGGAAATATAAATGCATTAGTGAAACACCTGTACACACTGCATGTTCTGAGTAAAACTATCACTTCAACTATGTCATCAAAATAGCAAAACTTCTATCACAGTACTAATACTTTGTGGAACCTGGATATAAGCCAAGTTTAGTTAGACTTAATGGCTGACCAGTTTAGCTTATGTATTTGTGTTAGAAATAAGTCTACTTACAACGGAGTCTGCATCTGGACATTCCCTATTAAAAAAAATAAAGAAATTTTACAATTATAAAATACAAAAATTAGTCTCCTCAAACAGCTCTGCATTTCCTTTATTAATTTCAAACAATTTGAAACATCACATTTGATCCATTTGTTTCTCAAACTCTTAACATTTACAGTATATGCATGCATTCAACAGCACAAAATTTAAATAAAAGAAGTGGAAATAACTGTAGAAGAAAATTGTACAACAAATATTGAAAATCTGAAGTTGCAAACTTCAGGCTCTAAATCATCCTGGCAGCGAGGTTGGAGGAGGGGAGAAATCAAGGGAAGACAGGAATATCAGGCTGCATTTAAAATTCTATTTCTCAACACCCACCAATGTTTTGCCATTTAGGCAAATATAGTCAACAACTTTGTGAAGGTGAATATAATTAAGAGTCAAGTGCTTGGATACTGTGTATAATAAATTATAGTCAACAATCATAAAAACTGTCCAAATGCAATTCCAATTCATTTCCAAACACACTAAGTTATCTTCTTGGAAAGCCTAAACGGGTTAAATGTACAAAGCACAATGTCTTTAAAAACAGGTATAAAAACCTGCACATGGAAACACGAATGTGGAACTCAGCGCAGACTGTAAGGAAGCTGGCAGTGAGAGGAAGGATCCTGCCAGCTCCGAACGGCACCGCACAGAAGTGTGTGCTCCCTTCCACTGGAGTCCTGCCTCCCCCTGCTGGCTCAGAGAAATTCAGAGACAGGCAAACAGCTGCTTTAAAAGCCATTTTACAGCTTGAAGAGGTGAACTGTTAGAAAAACTTATTTCTGATGTTTGCAAAAGAGAAAGGCTGGAGACGTGGGAAATGAGGACATAGAGATTTAGATGGGAGTGCTTTTACCTAGCTAGGTGCATGATCTTTCCTTCTTTCAAGATGAAAGAACAAGTTCACACTTCCAGCACAGGGTAGTATATCCAGGGTAGTAGGGAACACATGCAGCAAGTGGGGACTCTCTAAAGGAATTCAAGGATTGTAGCTTACAACTAAGACAGGAAGGTTTTTTCCTCACAGAGGAAATTTCTGGTAATAGAGCCTATAACATCACTGACTAGAAGATGAAGTCAGAAAAAAACAACTATCAGTAAAACTTTTTAAGGTGATGATAACTAAGTATAAAATGGATTGTCAACTATTTGAAAACCTAATATTAAAAAAGTGATATTCTTGTTAAATTAAAGAAGGATCAATGCAAGAATGTGTAAAAATCAACAGCTTGTCTTATATGGGAGATCAGTATCAGGTAGCCATACTTTCTTTCTGACCTTAGTATCCACTTGTTTCTGTATTGTATATGCATACAGATACAAGCAGTATAATATAAATCAAGGTTTACCTCAAGTCATATAAAGTCAGGCAACTTTTTCCCCATTTCAGAACAGCTGCACTGACCTATATTGTTTGGCATCATCGTTGTGTCATGCGAGGCAGTTTCTCCTGGGAAGAGCCTGCCATATAACCTTTCATCATTAAATAAAACTTATTTGGAAAAGGGCAGTTTTTGGAAAAGTATCCAGATGCCATGGAGCAGCATATAGAGATATGAAGTGTTTCACACTGTATAAACAAATCTGCAACTCCTCAGTGCCCCCCCAGATTCTTCTGATACAGGTAGAGGAAAAAAAAAAAAAAAAAAAACCTCTGTGTCAAGCTTTGCTATCTGATATACCTGGCAAGGTCAAACTGGAAACTTTCTGGCCTCTACTGGATCCAGATCTACTGCATCCTAAATTTTTGCCGGGGCCATACAGAATTTTATCATCTCCCAAAGAATGGATAGAAGGAAATGCCTAGACTGTATGCAAGTTAATATGTGATATGAAATCAGTATGAGTAACAGCCCACTTTACGGTCAAAACAATTTTTCTGTTGGACAAGAAAAGATAGCTTCTTTTTTAATACTCAATCCTCTCAAAGAGACTGCTTTCCAAATAATTAAATGCAGCGATCAAAAGGCTATCAATGGAACATTTGAAACACATTTTTTGGTTGATATGGAAATGTTTCTGCATCACATAAAAAAAAAAAACTCTACAAATTACGTTTCAGGAGAGAAAGGATTATTTTAAAGAAGTGCAGTAAAAGCCTTTAAAACACCAAAATCCTCAAATCTGTACATCACTGATTCAAATATTTTAATTAAATCATTATCAGAAGAAATAAGGCCTTGCAACATTAAAGTATTCTCACATTACTGCTCAGATTATTACTTGAGCATATTAAAGTATGTAAGGTAGTGTGTGTGGGGAAGATTAAATCACAAATGAAGAGAAATATAAACGAGTGTTGTAAACAACAACAAAGTAACACCTTTGACTCCTAATGACATCAAAATAGAGAGGAGAAAAGTATTCTTAAGTGTAACTATTATCGAATAACAAAAGGACAACAGCCATAGGACTTTTGCACTTTGTACGAGTAAACACACCATGTGCTGTTCTTAGATCACAAATTCCTAAGCATGTTATTTAAAAACTAAGAGTAGTTAAAAAAAAGAGGAATGTTTTAAGATATTGCCATTTTGAATATATATCTGAATATCTCAGTTTCTTTTTACTTATAAGTTATTTTTGAATCATATTTTCTACAGTGTTTAAAAGTCTGCACAAGGGAGATCTACTTACCGACGCAGAGGAAACAAGGAAACATATCAGCAAACTATTAAAAGTACTTGCTTACTTAACATCTTTAGTTACAAAAATCTGAAATCTTTGTAATGTTTTCATATTGATAGCATTCCTTTAAACCTGCATTATGAAAATAATTACTTTTGTTAATCATTAGCTAATGTTTATCTCCAGATTTTTGTTTGTTTCCACACATGACTGAAAGCTTCAAGCTAGAAATATACTTACACAGATTCAGTATCTTTTTCTTTTTTCATTATTCCTGATAAACCAAAAGGTTTTCTCTTCCGTGGTTTTATCCCTATGGAACAAACATTTTTCATGTAAAAATCAGAGATGAGCATACACTTAGCAAAGTGCAACACTCGTGCATACGAATGTCAATACCTTCTAAATGGTGCTATACTGAATGATACGAGTCCAAAGTTGGGATAAGCATGGAGCCCAACTAAGGGAACACAAATATTTGTTGGCATATGTTGCAAGCAATCCACCAATCAAAGAACTAATTTAAAAGGTTAAAAAGTAATAAAAAAGTAATAAAAAGTAAATAAAAAGGTTAAAGTAATACTTCAATAATGTGAAACTGCAGCTTCTTTTGCGGAAGATGGTTGCATTGCCAGTTTTGGGGGAAGAGACTTTGCTCACAGAAACTCAGGAGAAGCCAGCTGAGCTGCAGCCGATGCCCCGGGCTCAGGGCCTGCCCCTCTTGGCACTGCCCTCGCTGCCTCGAGTGGCGCTGGCGGCCACGAGCCGCAGCCTCTTGTAAGAAGTGGGACCTGGCTCCTGTGCAAAAATGAATGTCTCCAGGCTCTCCAGTTGACACTGCACTTAATAAATCCCTGTGCTGTAGCTGGTGCAAGACCAGCTCCTACTGAGCCTGGAACGATGCCTTCCCTCTGTTTTCTTCCCCATTTTTAGCACTGGATACATACAGCTATAATGTACACACAAAAAAGAGTTTTCTTTCATACCCATTTAATGCATTAAAGATGAAATACATTTGAAGCCTGCATCAGGCTCTCCGCTCGATTTTTTGCTGAAGCAAGTGCAGAATTTCATTACACAGCAGAAATTATTAAAAAATGTTAGAAATTTTCTCGGTGAAATAACTAAAAATTTCTTACATCAAGTAGCTATAAACTCAGTCACATTTTGTATTTTAACAGAGACAGAAGATATTTCTCCAAAATTATTTTTAAATGCAGAGTCTGGGATTTATTTCCTTTCTGTGCTTTATCCAGCCAAAATCAGTGACAAATGGAGTATGAGAGTGGTTCTGAAAATGATACTTCTCTGTTTCAGTCAGAAATGATTTTAAGCCCCTCAGCAGCACTCTTGGCAACTTTAAGAGTTGTCTGCTGCTACAGCTATACTGTCAACCCCTTTGTCCCAAAGTAAATACATAGCCTATACTAATAAAATGTCTCTTAGCCACTTAAAACAACCTCTAAGCAAAATAAGCGTCATCAATAAAAGAACGCCTTGTGAGCAGAATTCTGTGTTAGAATTAGTATAACCAACATGGCAACAACAGACACAGTCTGAGCCATATTTTGACACTTACAAATTAAGTCACAGTCATAAGTGAACCAGATCTAATGAGAGGGTCTTAGCCAAGGTATATTTATAAAAACATTTAAAATTTCTGACAATTGTGTATTAGATTAGCACAGTATTGTAAATGCTATTTTGGTAGAAGTTTAAACATTGCATATTTAAAAGGAATAATTGATTATTGGCCTATCAGAATAATGCAAATTTATACAATTTCATGTGCTGATTACTATTCATTTCTCAGCTCTAGATTTTATCCACAGCATTTTTATGTAAATAATTATACTACAGCAACTTACCTTCAACTGCACTAGATGTGTTACATTCCTCAAATTCAATAGGGCCTTAAAGAAATTACAATTAAGGTAAACATTAGGTTAAATTTAATCTCAAATGAAGGTCAATCACTAAAATGTTTTAAACACTATCAATATTTCCTAAAGATACTACATAACCTAATCAAAAACTTAGATAACTGTAAAAACCGTAATTGCTCTGTAAGTGGTTAGTTGACAAGACACGCACATATACAGCAAACTTTTGTATGTTTCCATAACAAAATGCCAGTTGTTATGCTTTCATAACAAAACAAAAATAAGTGCACGCTGTCTAAATACAACCTAATTGCCTGTTATTTTGACTTCATGAAGCATATTTAATTAGTTTCCTTTTCTTTAAAATTGCATCTGTAACAGTTTCAGTATGAGGTTTTAGATTTATCTACTTTTAGGAAAAGAAGAACTATTAACAGAAAAATCAAAAAGTAGAAGAGTAAAGCTACAGATTTTAGAATTTCCAACTTTTGCTATTTCTATATCGCTAGTTCTCCTGTTCATCATCATAGCCATTTGTTTGGACAGCTAAAAGTGATGTGAAGAATCTTGCATACGGCAATAACAAAGATAAAATCTTTAAAAATGTTAAGGCTATAAACAAGACAAAATAGCAGAGGACACTGTGTTAAGTGCAGTATCTACATAAATTAACCACTAAAGCTCTCTATTATAGATAATGCAAGATAAGAATCAATTTTTTTTTGCAAAGTCTTAACCCCCATTCCTCACTCTGGCCAGGTCTCAAATTTGTTTAACCCAGTTTAACCCAGCTCCCATTATAGGGAGCTGAAGCTGAAGTGGAGAAAAACAATAACAACAAAATAAACCCAGTGATTTTCTGTAGGATCTTCTTCAGGGAGCTGAAGCATCCGACTCACAGGAGCGCGGGGGCCAGTGCAAGGAGGGCAGCGCGAACCTCAGCGAGGGACGTCTCCCTGCTCCCTACCAACAACCGGCCGCTGCTCCAGACGGGAGCTGTGAGCCCTGGGACGCAGCAGGGTTTGCTCATCTGTAAGTTACCGTTCTGAGGGCACACTTACAAATTCATACACGTTACACTGAAGACTGAAGAAAAATAAAGTTTTCCATTTTACACTCCGAGGCACCCAAATTTTCTTTTTCTCAGACGTGACCAATTACTTTGAGTGAATGATTTGAATACGGAAAATTTCAACCGCAATCAACCTACGGCCAAGTGACTGTGTAAACCTCAAACATAGAACTTAGGTTTATTCCTGCCCCAAACATATTTGCACATAAGTAATCTCTTTTTTTCTTCTTCATTAGTTTTGAAATTATGATTATCATAGAGCATCCATTATAAACACAAGAGCTGCACAGTTTGCAAGGTGTCTTCACACAAAACAAAGTGTACTTGAAAGAAATTTTATATGTTTTCACTCTTAACTCTTTTCAAAATGAGGACCATAGTCTTAAAAGAGTTAACTAACAGAAAGAGATCTTAACTACCAGAAACATGGAAATTACAAATTTCATTTTGTTTCAAACAGAACAACATAACAAATAATTATGCTATAATTAGAGCTGCCACAATGAAGCTAAAAACCAATTTAACTGTGAATTAGCTTTGCAAATTAAATATGAATTAATTCGACGTTTATAACTCAGGGAACTATGTACCTTCAACAGTTATACGTACTAACCCCTAAAAGGAATATTTAACTATTTCAATCTAAAATTATGTTTGATCTAGCAAAAACACTGCATTCTGGTGAATTTTTCAGAATTGCAAATGAAAACATTATACTTACATCAAAAAGACAACTAAAAATGACAATATACATTCTCACTAATGTTAAACAAATTGAATTATTTTCATCATAATGTTACAAAAAATCTATACGTACTTTCTGTGAAATTTTGCAGACATTTAATGAAAATGTGCTCAAAACAAGATATGTATTAACTGCAATAAAAATCCCCACTATTAAACTATTAAAAAAAAATGTACTTATAAAATCACCAGCAGGACATCGATCCCAGGATTTGCAAAAAGTGATAACCTTGGAATAATTTTCCAGCAATTCCCTATGGAAAGTTTGGTGTCGATTCTTACCAAAACTTACCATAATTGTTTGGCCCTCAAAGAAAGCTCTTGAGGGCAGAATATCACTATTACTTAACATTCAAATATTTGACAATTTCAAATATCTAATTATTCAAAATGGTAAGACCAAATAAAAATAGCAAATAGTTCTCTCAGTCTACTATATTCAGGCAGCTCTTCCAACACCCTTTGCTCTCCATTAAATTCAGAGAGAAACAAAGTCAATGTGCTCCACAAGTCAGCAAATCTGGTCACGTCACAAAACAAAACACAACACAACACACTGGAGAACTGCAGACATCTACATTCCAGCACTGATTTCATCAACATTTTGTTTAAGGTATTTAAACTCTATTGTTCAAAATATATTGAGCAAGAAATTCAGAAGAATACCATAAAACAGAGACTGAAGGACAAACCCATTCCTTCTTTGGCAATGCACTTCACACAATACATTTTTCATCACTTTGTTAATTCAGCTACTTCTGTTCCTTGCTTCTATACATATTCCCATTTGGCCAGAAGAAAAAAAGAACCAGCAAAAGTCAAATCAACCACAAACACTCGCTCAAAACAAAAACAGAAGGAAAAAAATCATAAACAACATACAGACTTAAATATATTTTAGAGCAACGCAATATGCATGCTTTCTCAGAATACCATCTTTTTTGCAGCCTTTGCAGCTACTAAGAGTGATCCCCATACTTTTAAGTGTCTTACACCCCTCACAAAAACATATAAATTTTCAAGAGTCAGGTAAAACTCATGGTAATCCTTATTTCAGATCAATATCCAATTTTCACTTCTAACACAAGCAGAAAAGATTTTTCTTTACTGAGACTTCAAAGTTTCTACATTTTGTCCATTACACTTGCCTAACACTTTTCTTTGAAGGTGTTTTTTACAGTTTACTAAGTTGTTCAGTCCAAGAGACAAACCTCCATGCTAAGTGCTGAATCACATCAAAATGAACGGTACATAAATTCATATGAAGCTCAGGTTAGTAAGGCCAATTGGATTTAGACAGGCCTGCTTACTTTCCCTCCTCAAAATTATCTCCATGTTAAAACAATGTAAACTTTTCTCATAGGGATGACTGACAACCCAAATCGTGTTAGTTACGAATTGTGACAGACAGTAACGTAATGGAAGTCGTGCCACAGATGTCAGCAAGAGGTTCCACTTTTCACAGAGATCTGTGTCAAGTTAACCTGGAAATTTTAAACATACGTCCTTCCTAATGGTATCGATTAGCTTATTTTATGCAGGCAGTTAATATAGAATTCACTTCCCATTCACCTGTTAGCTGTTTTACTGTAAAAAAGAGTAACAATCACAAAAAGAATCGCTTTTTTTTTTAAAAAAAAAAGGTGAATCAGTTTATTTCTAAAGTATATTCCTATCCTATTTTTTTCTATTTAATTCAGATTTTTACACAGACCTTCATACTTTGTAATCTCAGAATTTTAAGACAGTAACATCTATCCCTAGCATATCCATGAAAATGAATTTTATGATTTTATTTCAACACTCCCATAAGTTTACTGTTTTTTTAAATTTGTGTTTAACCCCCTTGCCTCTCCTCAACGCAATATATTGCATTATCTGCTTGTATTACTGAAGTGAGGAAACATTCCCACATCTGGCCCTTTTGAGAAGAGCAGGATCAAATTTAGCCATTCTAAATGTTCCAGAGTGTTTTATTCTGCAACTTCGGACCCATGAAGAGTGCCACTTCATGGCTTGCCATGAAGAGTACCACTTTTTGCCTGTGGAGCAGTACTTTTAAACCAAAATAACGTTCCACAAATAGATATTTTGCTAGCCCACATAATAGCTGGAGTTTCCTGTGAGGACATAGCTTTGTGCCCACAGAGGTACTAGCTCAGTGGTGCAGCAAACCGCATGTTGTGAGACCACATGGGCCCCCGGCACAGCCGAACGCCGCCGTGGGGCAGCCCACAGGCCTGGAGCCACCAAGCACCGTGCGCTTGGAAAGTGCCCCTGCACCATCCGCTCGTGTGTCTAGAGCAAAGGCGTCTGCACCCTCAGCGCCAACGCGCTCCCAAGTGCTTTTTCCCCTGAAGAACCATGACGTGCATCTTTTGGACTCCTGCTTCCTTGGTCATTAGGTGATTACTCAAAACCACGTAGCAGGCTGGCAGCACCACTGGAGACTGCCACACATGGGTAACATAAGATGCAGGTCCAGGCATTAGGGCTCATGGGGTGTGTATTGCAGAAGCTGTGTGGACATTCTAATGTGGATATATTCCCTATTCACTATGGAACAAATGGGTTTTCTTAACAAGTCACAGACTCAACCAGTGACTAAAGCGTAGACAAAGGATTAATTTCCATGAAGATTTCAGTCCAAAAATCTAGAAGATTATCATCTCAACTGCACTACTAATTTTGTTTATAGAACCTAATGCTGCACAGTCTGCCTGACCTCTGAAATTTCTGAAGCAAGTCCTGACCACCACAAATTCACTATCATCCAAGGAAGAACAGCTGTTTCACATTTAAGATGTATTGCTGATGACAGGGACCGCAATCATCTCCTGAAGCCCTTGCGACATGGTAGCCCCAAGCACTGAAAAGAACCATCCAGCTATTGCTACTTTGCAATAATAGCGGCAATAATTTGCAGGACTACAGTCAAAGCACTGAGATTTCCTTTATTCTTCCTCCCTTAAAACATTAGCAATGCAGAACTGAGAAGGAAAAACATTCATATCAACATTGATTTTTTAAAATGTATTAAAACTAAAGCAGGATTGTGAAAAATCATAAAAAAACCCTTCACCTAAGAAAGTAAAAAGTAATAACCAAGAGTTTAATTCCTGGAAAAAGGTACCTGAATTAATACTCTGTCACACTGAACATGACCAGTTTCAGGTTCAAGATACTGTTTTTACAATCTGCTTGCCTATTTTTATAGTGAACTATAAAACGGCAATGCAATGGCTGAAACATCTCAAATGCCTGTGTGTAAACTTGAAAGTAATGTATTGGACCCTACACACAGAGAATAGCAAAAATATAATGTAGCGTGTAAGTGAAGGTAGCCTTTACAACCAAAGACAATAGTAAGATCTAGATTTCTATCACTGAAGAATACAGATCCTGCCTACTATGATGTTAAAGGAGAGGGTCTCAAAACCAGCAAGCTCCTCCAATCGTATATAAACATCTCCTCTAAGAACATCCTAAAACACTTTCCAAGACAAGTTGCTGTAGCTCATGGCATTCCACCAGCAGGAACAGATCGGGATAACAGCAGAAAAAGCAAAGGGATGATGCTGCAGACACATGGAAATGGAAAGCTGCTATGTGGCTACAGGCCAAAGCAAACAATTCAGGAGTTGCTCCAAAATCTTTAGAAATGAACTAAGAAAACTTTAATTTGTTAGAACAGTAAAGAAGAAAAGTAATAAGTAAATGGACAACTCTGACTTTAGTTACTCTGTTTCCAATAATAAATGGCATTGGCTTAAGTAAGCCCAGAGGGAACCTATGGCTTGTAAACTGTGTCTCCCAGACTACTCAGAAGGGAAACAGGCTGTCTGCTTAGTACAGGAGGTATGTGGACATGAGCGCTTTTGTGACACTGAAGACAAACCGGGTGACAAAAAGCAGATACGGGTCTTAATCAAAGATTAGTTAAAAGAAATGAATTATATTGATACAATGGTGCTGTTAAATATATAAAAGGATCCAGTAGGTGACTAATCGTTGTCTATGGAAAGAGTATTTCAGAGGACTTGCAGAGAAAAATAAGGTTTGTAAATAACAACACTGCACATGCTATTTAGTTGATCTATGAAGTGACAGTAATTTTCTTGAAAACTGTCAAGTGCTCTGTTGATAACCTCAAAAAGAGTTGCAAAACAAATTTCCAGAGTTAACTATGATGGAGAGATTCTAAAAACAATTTTAGCTAAGACAAGAATAAAATCATTTGGCCTTCTCAAGGGAAGAAGTTTATTGCTTGGGTTTTTGAAAAAAGAAGGAAGGCAAATGCAAAAGCCAGTTACTATTACTAGGAAGGAAAACATAATATGATGTCATACTCTGAAAAGAAGTCACCTGTAAGTATATGAACAGACTGAAAAATCCTGCCTAGCTAAAAAAGTAAACAAATCAAGAATTCAACAGATTGATTTCATACTACAATCTGTTTTACATTTATATCTGCTTTCAGAAACTGTCTCCTAGTTTAAAGGGGATACATATGACAGAAAAATATTATCCTCCCAAGCGTATATTTTTATTCTGTTTCACTGTGTCACTTTCAGTAATTGGAAATACTCAGGAACTCAAAAAAAAAAAGAAAAAAAAGTTGCCTTTGCCCCTGCATTGCAAGGAATCAGTTTAGACACATCCACACACATGTATAAACACTAACATATCGTTTCGAACCAAAAGCTTAATATAAAAAAAAGGTAAATATATACTTGCAGTTACAAATAAGGTAACAAATGATATGTTGTTTTTAATAAAACATTTTTTTCTCTTTGACAGCAAATCATGCATGAAAGGAGGACGATTTTTTTCAACTGCATATGCTTCACATGCTGCTTCAAATGGCAGAGCTTTGCGTGCCTGGCTCAGTGCCAGTTGACAGCTCAGCTGGATATCAATGCACATGCTGACCCCCCTTGCAGCATGTCACTTCTGAATTGTTTCCGCAGTAGAAAGTTTATTCAACCTCTCTCTCAAATGCACTGGACCGACCATCATTCTGCTATTTAATCATAGCAGAACAGGTTATTTTTCTGACAGCACTAAAGCCAGAGAGCAATTCCTAATGAACAGCTTGATACAAGTGGAATTTCAACTGTTTTAGCCTCAATTAATTCTGCTGTCATAACAAATGACTGCTCTTAGTGTTTAGATGTTAAGCTGCATCACAAAGGTCAATTCTGTGTGTACACAAACATATAAGCAATCTTTTTCTTGCTATCACACGATCCTGTCTCATGTTTATCAAAACACCCCTGAATTTTTAAATGTAAAAATCTAGAAACCAAAACACAAAATTTCAGCATTATTTTTTCTAACAGCAACTTCTCATTTTTATTGCTTCACCAATAAAGAGTATTTTTTTTCCAGGAGATACAGAAAAAACTCCTTTCATCCAGAAAAATCCTTAATCTAGAATAAATTTAAAAAATGAAAACTTCAAATCCAAGTATAACTTCTTTTTTGTAGGAATGTAGTACAAAGACAAATGGCTAGTACCACCTTAGAGATTAACAACATGTACTTGCAAACTATTTATCATGCTAGTACCAGACTGCCTCAGGCAAATGTTAATTTGTGGATTCAGTCAGCTCTTACTTCACCACAAAGAGGATGAGAGAAAGGAAATAAAACAAAATTAACCTGACAACAGGCTGATCCGAGAGAAAATGTCAAAATAATATTGATAGAATTACATCCTTAAATCCCATTCTATAAAAAAGACTTTTACATAGTTCTGCTATCAGTGAACTTGACCACTCTTGGCTATATCCCCATGCCTATATATGCAGCCTAACGCAGACACTTAACAGTCAATCTTTTTTTCAAATCATGTTGAAAAATAATCAAGTATTGTGATGGTGCCCTTCTTAAGAAAGAAGAGACAGAGGTGATATTGGTAACACAAATAATTGCAGGTGTCAGTAGTAATGTGTGACACTTCAGAGAGAAGTCTTTTTTGGACGAGGAAATTAACATATAAGGAAATCGTACTTGGACTGCATACACTAAAGAAGTCATAAAATCTAACTCTGCTTTTGTTACTGAGCTTCCAGTCCTGTGCTGAGCTGGGCAGATGACAGAAACGTTAATCATCTCAGCATCTTGAGCTACTCCGGATGCAAGCGCCACGGATGCAGCCGGCACACTGCTCTCCAGGGGCAGCCTTCCCCACGGCATGCAGAGCAGCAGCAAAGCAGGAAAGAATCAAAACCCGAGCAGTTTATATCTGAAAAATTAATTAATTATGATCTACTAGGATGTTTAGCAGCAAGGATACAGTCGATTCCTTTTTGTAGACAAAAAGGAAAAGATGATAAGTACTTTAAGTTACAATGGAAATCATTTTTATTCAAAAAAACAAACCCATACACAAGACAGATCTTAAAAGACAGAAATCCAACTATCCTGTAATACATGATTATATAGCAAATGGTCTGTGAACAGCAAAACTAATATAAACTAGGGCAGTCTGCAGAGCACCATGCCCTGCAAGTCTCTTTCTTCACAGCACTGCCAAGTCTCTTTCAAATGTTCCTCCTCCTCTTCTGCTCCTGCTTTATATGCAAAACATCAGCCTATATTTCCCTTGTAGCTGGATACACAACAGAATGAGAGACATAGCTCATTTTAAACTGTCTGCAGGCTGAGTGGTTGTCCATATGCGCACATACGTACACAGACTCAGCTGTCTGCTGTCTCCCTCAAATAGCAGGACTAATTCCTCTATTCCCCCTCTCTGCCTATCTCATTTTTTATAAAATATTTCCAACATTTACTTCTCCATGGAACTGGGTTGCAGGTGGACAGTTCATGTGAAATCTATCTGGGAAGGTGTTGAAAGGGAAACACTGAGAAATGGCAGGACAGCATAAACCTAGTCCATAAATAGAAGCATCAGTGACAGTTCTGCCAGACTGCACAACGTGACTCACCTGCTGA
>NW_010584370.1:77930-97313 GCF_000705375.1 Tinamus guttatus | reverse complement strand
ACACAGGGACAAAGAAATACACAGAGACATTCAAGTAATTTGCTGCTTAAAGAATACTTGGTAAGTTTTTGCAAAACTCTGTTAAAATAGATTAAATTATATCCCTGTTTGGAAACACATCTTTGCAGCAATTGCACATTGCCACTATAAACCACAAAGAATATGGTTTCTTACTCAACTCTTGAATAAAAACCACAAAATCTTAGGAGGTTAAAACCTTCAACAGGATCCATTCTCAAAAGAGAAGGAAAAAAAAGAAAAAAAGACTAATATATTTGATCGTATCCAGAAATCCAGAACACCGTTTTTCAAAGAGACACAAAGTCTTCTTTGGAAGATTTTAAAATTATCCTGTTCCATGGAACTTTGAAAGTACTTTCCTGTATAGAGGAGTTCATATGTGGAGAAAGGACAAATTTTTGTTTGACAAAAAAGCTGAATCCAATGGAAAAACAATGAGTAAAATGTGAATTCTGGAGCTCTACAAAATCTCCTGTTTCTCCGCTTACGACAGAAGAGCTACTTTGAATCCAAGGCAATACAGATTTGATCTTAAGTTGTGCAGCTTAAAGACGTGCACGAAATACACATTGTATAACCTTTTTTTGATCCCTGCACTGGACTTGGAATGTCTAAACAGTACCAGGCAAATGTGTCAGTGGCTGTGAAAAAAGGATAAGTATGTGGGACAAGACCCTAATTTTCCATTTTGTCTAATCTTCCTGTACCAAACAAGGGATATCAAAATGGTACCAAATTTAACTACAAGATCCTGTGAAGGGCTGTACCTGCTAGGACATGAAAACAGAGTCATTTGGAAAACTAAATTCCCAAGACTTAGAAAGAAGTTTAAAGCTAGTAACAACTGTTTCAAGAACATGTTGAGTCACCATCACTGTGTGCTCATACTCAGGGCACTTGAAGAACTATTTTCAATGCACTTAAACTCAATAAATCTCCAGATTAAACCTGGAAAAATGTTTTAAAATGTAACAAATTTCCCCAGAGAGTACTTGTAGTTTAAAACCAAAGGAATTCAATCTTGATATACAACAGGATATAGAAACTTTCAGCAATCAAAAATTTCTTACACTTGTATGCTAGAAGCCTCCCCTCTCTCCTGAAAAAACTTCAAAACAATTCCATTTCAAATTAAAGAATAAAATGACAAATGCTATTAATATAAAATTTGAAATGTTATTGTTATATTTGAACATGGGCTTAGGGACAAAGAATGTAAATCTAAAATTCACTTAATTCAACCTCCAGATGGGAGAGTATTTGTGTTTAAAATAGAGACCAGGAAAAGTTCGTTCCAGGCATTTTTGTAATATTTAACACTTAATTTCTCACACAAATTACCTTAATCGTAAAAGAAGAGGGCAAAAATCCTGTGCAGCTAGCTCATTATATCTGATTAGACATTTCTTTCCTTTTAGCATACTACTCAGGCAATAGGTCAAGGGGTGCTCCACTGCACCTTCATTTGAAAAAAGGCTGAAAAAATCAATATCCGTCATTAAAGATGGAATTACTGATGTAGAAGGCCACTGTACGCAGGAGGCCAGCCAGTTGATCTGTGACAATTAAGAAGACATCAAAAGAATACTGAAGACAAAGCCAGTGAGATTCTGTACTTTGAGAAACATCAGGGATGCACAAAGTCAAGTTAATGCCAGTGAGAATTTGTTTTAAAACGCCAGAGGTCCTTGTTCAAGAACAGGGCAGAAAACCAAACAGGAGAATGGCATACAGATCTAGCTCTACCCAATGCTCAATCTGCTGCAGAAATTGGCCAATAGTAGTTTGTCCTGATACGAAGTACTACAGGCAATGAAATTATTAATTAGAAGTTAATCAGAAGTGGAACTCAGCACAGTACAACTTACTGATGAGTGTAAGATGACAATATACGTGGTTTAGAATTTCCTTCAATTTGATTAGATGGATGGGACATAAACTCCAAACCCCCTATCTTGTATTAAGTGCTCTATTTTAAGACATTTTTCTTTAAAAATGAACTGAACACGATTCCTTGGTCGCACTTCCACACGGAACACGGCCTTGAGAATCTGAGACACTTCTTGCTATTTAAGCACCTATTCATAAGTGACAGCAGCATTAAAATATTCAAAATATTTACAGAGCATATGAAGAAAATTATTTATAAGAACATAAAATACTTGCTTTGTTATACTTCGTTAAGGAAAAGAAGCTCAAAGATATCATGCAGAGCTGTTCAAAAACTAGAGCTAATGGTTTTTGGTGTTTATTTCTAACTACTTTGTTGCTGTTTAACTTCTTTGAAAAACATTTCCATAAACCCTACAAATTATTACGTTATCAAACTAACCCATGGAAGAACCACACCCAGCTCCGTTTCAAGTCTTTCTCTCAAAGCACAGTTTATTATTCAAGCACACAAAAAAGCTAGCAGCTTTAATCAAAGCAAGTTCCAGTATTCAATGGCCCCTATTTTGTTTCTCAAGCCCTGGGAAAAGGACAAACTTGCTTCTAAAATTCCTTACGAGTAATTGACCCTTTTCGTTTCTTTTATGCTGTTGAAGTAATCTTTTATGTTTCCTCATTAGAAGACACAGTTTAACACCATATACTAGTTTAAATAAGGGCATTAATACAGAGTAACTGTGAATTTTCTGCATACCAGTGGCTGCTGGCTCCAGCTTCCCAGCAGTGGAGCAGCTCACCTCCACCCTCTGGCATTCACTTTGGAGAAATACCTAAGCAGTGCTCCCTGGGCAGCCAGGACAGACTGAAATGCTCACACCAACAGCCTGAGTGTGCCTGAAAAGATACCACAAATTCACACCTGAACCTTGCACTGACATCCACCACAACTAACAAGCATATAAACCATTATCCTAATTAAATAAACAACAATACAGTTGAATTAAATGAATGAGAAATCAGTGGCATTAAAGCCTAGAATTTGTCTATTAAATGTTTACTAAACTGAAGCTTTGCTGCTTTATGCCTTTGACTACAGGAAATGCTGGCAGCATTAATGAACTTCTTAATGAATCCAGATTAGATAGTTTTGACTGTTATCACAGATAATAATAAGCATAATGGTTTATCAAGAGTTTCTGGGCCTGTGAAAACTGGACACTGCTTTCAGTATGAATGCTGGGACTAAATAAAGCACTATTTTATAGACCTGAAAATAAAAACTTTGCTGGCACTCCAGAAACAGAGCTTCCAAATGTGTCCTGAGAACAATCAAGGACCACTAGCACAGTAACAAGGATGCCAGGAGGCATTTTTTTAATGTGACCTCTCCTGTGAGCCACTGACATTAGCTGTCCTAGGTCACAGACTAATTTCTCAAACCTAGAATACTAAATAGTCTTCCCAATAGAGCAAATTCAGAATGATTAAAAAAAAAAGTTCCAGAGTCAGTATCCCCATTTAACACCCATAACCTTAAACTTGCCCATGCCTGGAGTTACAGGAGTCTTGAGTGGGGGCAAAACAAATTGATTTCAGCAATTCCAAAAAGCCACAAACAAAACATTTATTTGCTAGCACTGATAATCAAATTAGTGCTTACTGTCTTTGGCAGAGGGTGGCAAAGGTGTAGAGGCAATAAATCTCTCCTGTTCTGCCTGCTACCAGTGGAAGGACACAAGCACCTTGGCATCATTTGAGTGAAAGGACTTACATTGTTATTCCTAGTATCTGAAGGACAAGGGGGACCAAATGTTTCAGAACATGCAAGAGCCGGTGATCAACAGCAATCATAAACAACAAACAAGGTCAGCTTCTCCTAAAAGCACACCAAAGAGCTAGTAGGTTGCAGGCATTGGTTTTGCAATGCTTTCACAAACTCAAACAACTTCTTCCTCTTCTATAAAGTTCAAGTTTATTGATGGACAATGAAGAGACAGCAGTATTTTCATGGACTTGCCCCTTACACTCCTATCTTGAACAGGGTCCTTGTTTTCTCCTCCAGGACTCTCCGGCTTCTACCCAGTCCAAGTTCTAGATGCCTGCTCTGGCACAGCTAGGAGAGAACCTGCGTGCAACTCACTCCTCTTTGCCAGATTTTCTCCACGTATTTGTGCAATGAAGAAAGCTGACTGCTGAATAAGGGCACAGCATATGTAATAATGGTGATTTGAAAAACCGTTTTTTTGGAAACTTAAGGAGCCAATTTGGCTTTCCATTGTTGTCTGTATTACCATGAAGTTTTTGTTTTCCCCTGTCTTTTTTCCTGTCTTTTTTTTCAAGAAAAAGAAATCAACAATTTAACAAATTACAAACAACCACTAACAATGACATCAGAACAAATTCATGAAAACAAATCGTCTAGATTTGGTCTTTGCTCTTGTTTTTTTTTTTTTTTTGGATAAGAGCAAACAGCACAGATAAAACAATGCAGCACAGCTGAGACTTCACATCTGGCCTTCAAAGCTAGCTTCTGGGTACAACATAGTGGGCAAAAACTAATATAGGAACGAACAAGCACAACTGATTCACACACAAGAGGAGATGACAGGAGAGCACACTAATCCAGAAGCTAAAAATGGAAAATCATTCGTAAATACGCCACAGCTACACAGGCATTTGAAAACACCAGCGCCAGGATATTATCAGTGGATGATATAATATGCTGCCAACTTCTGAGGGAAGACCTCAGAAGAATATTCTTCTTTTGAGCAGTTTGTGTTTTATGCAGCATCAACTTTTCATTCTGGAATAATGGGGAAACTAAATATTTCATGGATGATTAGAAGATTTGTAAATAAAGCTAGAAGCCATCAGTATGTCACTAATCTGGAATACTCATAAGCTCTGACACTGATTAAACAAACATGCTAGAGGTGAAAGCAAGAGACATTTTGTACCACACTATCGGTGAATATTCCAAGCAGCATGGAGCAGTAACTCAGTACAAAGAGAAAACTGACTTATCTGAAATGGGTCAAACCTGGGGCTAACTGGTTTGCTGGCAACTCTGTAACACTCTATCAGTGATAAAAACATCTTCCAACTGATGTAGACCAAAAAGTAAGTGTACCTTAACAAACTGTTCAGAAAACATATTAAATTCTGACCTGATGCCTGACTTGAAGGTGTAACATACTACTAGATTAAAGGTAAAGGTCTTGTCATCTCTCTTTCCACTTTTAAAATACATTGTTTTATATTTTTAGGTTTTTTTTTTTTAGTTAAAATTCAAAGATTTGCAACTGCAGGCATGTTGCTATTTTTTATGCGGAATATAGTTGAGAAAATAAGTGAATACAACTTCTTAAAATACTGCATTAATACTAAAATTTTAAATAATGTATAAAGTAAACTTAATAGGAATTAGCTGATAAAGTTAACTAAGTAAATAATTTAGGTAAAAGTTAGAAAACATCCATTGGGAAAAGTCCATAAATGATTTTTTAAAATCTGGAAAGCATTAGCAGTTGAAATAACATTATTTGTACTAGAAAATAGTGTATTAAAGTCTAAAAGAAGACTAAGTGAGCTAGGCTTGTTTAGTCTGGAGAAAAAAAGGCTGAGAGGAGATTTGAGCAACATGTTCAAGTATCTGAGGGGTGATAGTAGGGAGGATGGGGTCAGGCTCTTCTCCGTGGTGGCTGGGGACAAGACAAGGGGTAAACGGGTGCAAGTTGAAACACAGGAAGTTCCATCTCCATGTGAGGAAGAACTTCTTTCCTGTGGGGGTGACAGAGCCCTGGAACAGGCTGCCCAGAGGGGTTGTGGAGTCTCCTTCTCTGGAGATCTTCCAAACCCGCCTGGATGCCACCCTGTGCCACGTGCTCTGGGTGTCCCTGCTGGAGCAGGGGGTTGGACTAGATGATCTCTAGAGGTCCCTTCCAACCTCAACCATCCTATGATTCTGTGAAAGCTCATGTTTTGTTTTAAGTCTTCAGGTAATAAATTAGCCACCAGAGGGAGCCCATATAATATGAAGGACAAATAAGAAAGATTTCATATATCCGGATGAGAGCTGCCTATATTCAGGGAGCTTTACTGTTAATTGTTCATAATCCACGAAACAGAACAGCCCTCCTACAGTACTTTTCCTCAGATTCAGTCTTATTTTTACACATGTAAATAAAACAAGTGAACTTTGGTTTAAAGTATTATAAATACAGCTAAAATGTACTAAAATATAACATACATTTTGTTTTACATTATTCTTCTAGTTTATTAATTTTTTCTCCAAAATCAGTATTTCAGAATACCACTCACAAACTGATGTAGTATTTTAGCCTACAAATTATATGGTAGGAGAAAAGGGATCTAGGAAGCTGAAGGAAGAATGCCTGTAGTCATGGGATTTTTTTTTTCTGGAGAATATCCTTCAAAAAGATTCAAGACTTGAATTTTAAAGAACTGTGACAGCCAAAAGATTTTTTTTTCTGTCCTTTTTCCCCATTTGTAGCAAATCAACCATACCTTATCGTTTTACACACTGAATATTTTAACAGAAAAGCCCCTTCCTTCTCCATCCTAATGAGGTAATTCGCATCCCAGAAAGTCTCCTTATAACTTCATGATTTAGAATAACCTGCTATTAACAACAGTAGTCAATTGCAGAGAAGTATTTTCTGAATCAAAAAAGGCATTCTGTCCCACACTGCACGTTTCTGTTCAGAGGACCAATATTCTGTTTCTCAGAGGACCAGTATCTCATTTTGCCTTCTAATTCTTTGTAATTGTCTAAAGATCTGATTTTAAGTTAATAAAGTGAATACAACACGAAATGGCAACCAAAAATAGCATTACAGTGTTTCTACCTCCTATCTTTGAACATATTCTTCTTCTTTAGATCTTACTCATATTTTCCCTCTGCACCATAGCTACTGTATGTTTACGTAAATACAATAATGTCACTCTCTGGAAAAAAAAGTCTACACTTTTCCACACTGAAAACGCAAACTTTACTTAAAATCTTTCACAGTCAAAACAGCTGTATGATAGAAAAAAATAAATTTGGCATGAAAAAAAGCTTTAATTTGACCGCAGAGAATGCAAATGGGCTTTGATGAACTCTGTGAAGTATCAAACAAGTACACAATCACAACATCTTAATAGCTACTACAAGAGGTGTGAATAATGAATTTTCATATCTGTCCTGTCATTGGCTCAACTCAGTTTGAATTCCTAAAGCTCATGCTTTTTCTTATTCTTCATTGAAAAAATGTAAGATTTACAGGAAATATTAGAAAAATAGTTCTATGTACAATCTTATCTCAGTCTACTCTTGCATGGGCAGGTTACAGAGAGAATAGAAACAATGCCAGAAGGACCCCAACAGAGGTCCTCTGTTAGCAACTCTAACAAAGAGGCATAATAAAATACCCACTAACCTTACTTAACAATTTAGCATTAGTGCTCAAGATCTACCTTGTTATGTTATCTTTGCTCTGAAAAAAAACTATGAGCTTCTGTATTAGAAAGCAGAGATGCTAACCAGGACTTCCAACTTTGAAAGTGGTACTACCTAATTTCTGTAATTGTATACCTGGATGACAATATATTCATGTCCAAATATTAAAGTGAAGCATGTATTTTTCCTGTAATGATAGATGTAGTATTAGATTCCCTTCCTTTAGCAATCCAGGAAAGTTTTATACACCACGCCAATAAGCAGAACTTTCAGCAAATGCTATACACTACTTATTATTAAGGAGAAAAGAGTAATCTACTCTATTAAAATGCTGGATTTTGTACATTAATCAAATAAATGGAGGCAACTGTTACAGCAGTTTTGTAAGCAGCTTTATAGCCATCTGATCTGAACATATCCTGAATATAAACTTGTTAAATAACATTAGGAGATCATTTTATGCATAGTAGAGTAACATATAGTAGAGTACATACTAGGCACACAGTAAACTAAGCCTGTGAAAGGAACTTAAATTTATTGAAAATTTTTACTGATGAACTATCTAACACTACAGTTTCAGGAGTTTTGTTGAAGGCGTATATACAGGGCCTCAGCTCTACAAACTACTATGCTTAATGAATACATATTCTACACAGATGCAGTAAATTATGTATTGCTGAATTTTTATGAATCATTTAATATGAAAGCTCAACAAAACTATGGGAACTTCAGCTGGTAAGTATATGGTGAATGTGTAACATAGGGTTTGCACTGGGAGCAGAAACTATCAGTTTCAAAATTAATATTTCCTGTTGTTAAAAGTAATTAGAAGCATTTATAGTCCTTTAAAAAAAAATCTGTTTAGTTCCAGAATTATGAGGCTGGAGGCACACAGAAGATACAAAGATTTGAACCTGACTATCATACTCGGGAAAAAAAAAAAAAAAAAAAAAGAATGGGAAGGTAAAATGCAGCAATTGAAGGTGATTAGCTTTAGAAAGTGCTTTTCTCTAGGTTTAATCTTCAAAATACTGCCCCCCAGAATATATTAAAAGGCTTACAGGCATTTTTATCTGCAAAATCCCTTCATCAGTTTAATGCTACTAAGTGTGTGTACTAGGACAGATACAAATGAGAATGAAAAAATGTATGTAGATGGCTGGTCTAGGACTTACTTCCATTTCTTCAGTCTAAACCACTTTTGTATATACAGTTTTCTGAGTTTCTGACAGTAACATGTCCCACTACAATGTCAGAAAGCCAGGCAGTCTCTTCAGTCAGCTCAGTATGGGTGTGACCATGGTGTGAACATTCACCACAGCATTATCACCCTTCCCACCTGCTTGAGCAAAGCATTACTGCTGGAAGGAGGCAAGGAGGAAAACACAGGCTAATACTACAAAGTCTTTCCAGCAGTGTGGTATAGATATGGTTTAAGAATAAACAGCATTATCTTGTGATCACCACACACTAGCAGACTATCTCAAAATTAAATGAGGAGCACAGAGACTCAAATTTAAATGTTCACAAATGTAACTTCATTCAACATACCCCTCCCCCCCTCCAAAAATGGACTCCTTATAAGAATTATTACTTAAAAAAATGCATCTAAAGACATCATATTCTAAAGGGTTATAAGAATACTTTTACTGAAGACCTATTTCTGCCAAAAATAGTGTATCCAAAATTCT
Source organism: Tinamus guttatus (assembly GCF_000705375.1). The sequence continues at coordinate 88,250 of NW_010584370.1, read as the reverse complement.
GAAACTTTTCAGACTGATGTGATCCTAAGTTTTTGGTTAAAGAAAAGAACAAGAATTTTCAGAAATTCATTTGAATACAAATGCAAGCATCATTATTAATTTAGCTACTTAATTAAAAGATTAAAATGGAAATTTAGCAGACACTGAAAGGTCCTCCAAATACCTTCCAAATAATTTCAATATCTATATAATGTTTGATGTTTTGGGCAAAAAGGCCCAAACTTACTTCAAAATCTTGCTTGAACTCCTGGACTAATTCTGTTTATCTCCTTCAAAGCCTCTGCTTTACTATCATTTGAAAGGTGCAATATCGCCAAGACAATAAGAAATGTTTCAATAAATAATTTAGAAATATACATATTATAGTTAAATAAAAATATTAATATAAAATTACCTCTCCAATTTGTAAATGAATTTCTTTTATGGTATTTGACAATGATTCTATTATCTCTTTCATATGAAGAAGATGTGTTTCTTCAATGTCTTGAAATTTCTGTAAACCAGAAAACAATTGTTTATCATTAAAACAATCCTTGAAACAGGGTATCTTTATGAAATATATTAAGCAAAAAATCAATTACATTACTTGGTCATGGCAAGCCGTAGTTAAGAAAGGAGACTTTGGAATTCATAAAATTACTAAATTAGGTACAAACATAACATCCATTTGCAATTCTAGAAAATTCCATTTAGACTAGAATGTATTCAACTACTGGGATTCTAAAGAATAATTCAAATCCTGTTGTGTTTAAAAATCATAAATATCAGCAAATAGCTAATTCAAATATGAGCAAATATGTAAACAGTAAGTAAATAATATTAAAAGTAAGGATTTCCAATGCCTTGCATATACAATGTTATGCTACAGAGCATTTTACTTCCACTGAAAAGTTTTTCTACTTGTGTGTAGCAGAGGATACGGTAAACCATCATAGCTGTAATTTTACTACTTTACTTACTCTTTAATCTTTTACCTATCTTGATTTTTTTTCTCTTTATATAAAATCTTGCCTATTTCTTCCAAAAGAAAATAGGGATGATGAGTGCTTAAAAATCTCATTTCTCTATTACTTAAGATTTTCATCTCCTTTTCTTATCTAACCCCCCAAATCCTATTTCTAGATCTCCTTCGCACCTTTTCCTGAAGGCTTCCTCCTCCTACTCACAATACACACATGCTTTCTCCTCTTCAGCAATCTACCTCATTTGCATCTTTAAATATGATCCATCTGTTTGATCTTCGCACTTGCTGTAAATAGTCTTTGCAGACACTGTCTGGAATTCATCCTCCACCTCTTTCTGTCTTTCCCAGACTTCCATCTGATGCCTACTTCAAAATTGAAAGACCTCTTTCCTAGACAAAGATCAGCACTAATACTCTCCTCACCTTCCTTGTTAACCATAATCTTCTTGAAATCTTGCTCTCCTAGCTTTCTTCCTACTTGAGTAAATGCCATCCAAGTGTGTCCTTCACAGCACCACGAATCCTTTCTTCAATTTTCTCAGGTTTCTCTGAGGATCTGCCTTCTACCTTCCTCACCTCCTGCCACTCTCATGCATAAACACGGCAACAGCTCCATACAAACCAAATGCCTCTATCCCATGCCCATCTCCTAAACTCAGTTGTTTCTTTTTTTCTTGCCATACTTATACGACTCTATAGCCCTTAATCAAGTAGATCAAAATTCTTCTCCTTTTCTTGATTACAGACCTTATAATCTCCCTTACAATTTCATAGCTTCTTTGACCTTCCTGCTTTTACTAGGTGCCTCGTCGCACAAAGCATTTTGCTTTCAAAGCTATCTACGGCCCATCTCTATAAAACCATCTCATTCAGCATAACTGTATCAACACTTGCATGCAAGTGACCTTTCCCATTTCATTACCTAACTTTTAGACTCCAAGTGAACTTTAGAGATTATGCCAATACTGCTTCCTTTATGTTTGGTTCAAGCTCTCTGCAAAAGTTTGCAAAACCCATGTGCCATGTTCCTTCCACCTCTTCTCTCTTGGGCATATCAAAAGGACTATGCAGCTGGCCATTCAGAGATTAGTCTGTCCGTGGATATTACCCTTCCCACACTGTTATTTCCTTATTTCCTGTTTTTATGCTTAATAGAGTCTTTGAAGTAGAAGCCATCTGGCCTCACACTGTGGGTAACACAAAAGGCTCTGATCAAAGCTAAAAGTATCTAGGAAACATTATCAAAACCACAGGCATAATCATTAAATTAATGGTTTACTTGCATATATGAACAACATATTTGAGATTAATTTTTGAAAATCAGTACATGTTAAAATGATGTACTGAAATGGATCTTCATATTAATGACCAAGCACAATTTCAAATAACTCTTTAGCATTTTAAGCTACAATAAAAATGAAAAAAGTCATCAGCAGTATTCTTAGCTGTCCAACTTAGCATATACAACTAAAGAAAGCATGCTATTTTATTAAGCACGTTTTCCTGTGGCTTCTAAAATATATACTGTAAAGAGTTATTCTTTCTTTATATGCAGACTGCTCATGTCCAGTTAACAAAAGAGACTTTGAAAGGATACTTTAACACTTTCTGCTGTTTGGCCCGTTCCAGTGACTGATTGTACTATGTGATTAAAAACAAACAAAAAAGCTTCTAGCCAGGTGGGATAACTGGCATAAAGATTTCCTTAACATACTATTTTCTTAACTATTATATAACCACTGAACAGAAAAACGATAACGTTTCTCAGAAAATCTTCCAGCAGGAAGAATGTCATATCGATTTCTGAGGAACAGAAAACAAACTACGCTTTTACACTTTATCAAACAAAAACATTCTATGTTCATTGCAGTGTAAATTACAATTTAGCTCAAGATTAGCAAGATCATGCTTCGCAATTCAACTTTTCAAGTTCATGTATCACAAGTCACTTCCCTTTTGATAACTGCAAGAAAGACAGTTATGACAAAAAAAAAGAAAAAAATAAGCAGAAGCAATGTGAGGAAGAGCTGAAAAGCTAAAGAGGACAGTCAAGTGTCCTTAGCACATTTTTAGCATATTTTTGCTCAGAACATTGTCACAGCAACTCAAGATACTAGTGAGTGTCCTCAGAAGAATTTTATTTGAACAGCCTAAGATAGACTGAATTTCAGCCAACTGATTCTGTACTGAAGCAGCTAAGAACGTGCACACTCATTTATTTTGTTTCAGAGCTACTAATTTCAAGTGAAACATACTCTAAGATAATTTACAGTATATTTGATTTAAAGAGGGCTGCAGGGCTTCCACAGTTCCATGAGCTTTGCTAGTTTTTCCAATGACATCATACATGAAGTGGCAATCCTTCCACCAAACTGCAAATGCAGATACATTCTTACATTGCAAAAATATAAGGGTAGGTAGAGCTTTCATTGACATAAATCTGATCTTATTTTCCCATAAGAGTAGGTGTGGAACACATGAAATTAAGGACTCCAGTTGTCCATTAACTTAAAATTTTTAATTTAGAGTAAAACGAGTGTTGTAGACAAGGAATCATAGAATGCTTAAGGTTGCTTTAGTCAAACCCCGCTGCACACGCAGGGTCACCTAGAGCACGTGGCACAGGACTGCATCCAAGCGGGTTTGGAAGATGTCCAGAGAAGGAGACTCCACAACCTCTCTGGGCAGCCTGTTCCAGTGCTCTGTCACCCTCACTGTTAAGAAATTTTTCCTCAAGTTCATGCGGAACTTTTGATGCTTCAGTTTCTAGCCGTTTTCTCTAGTTCTGTCGGTGGCCACCAGTGAAAAGAGGCCAGCACCATCCTCCTCACTGCCTCCCTTGAGGTACTTATAGACACTGATCAGGTCCCCTCTCAGCCTTCTCTTCTCCAGGCTGAACAGGCCCAGCTCCCTCAGCCTCTCCTCACAGGGCAGATGTTCCAGGCCCCGGATCATCCTCATGAAGAAGGATCAGGGGAAGTACTAAGGAACTAAGCAGGTAAGACAAATGTGAATTGTAATGAGAGGTAATCTGTATTCTTTTTGTAAAACAAATATACCCCTAATAGCGTAGTCAGGTTTTTCCAGATAGGTTTATATGCCTAATGTGTAATACCTACCTAATAACACAAGTAAAAAAAATTAGCAAAAAGCATCTTCATATTCTGTCTCTAAGTACAAAATAAGCTGTATCGCTTCTCGTTCTTTTGTGGGAGTCATGTTCAAATTGATTTTTTTTTAGTACCCAAAGAAAAGCCCAGCTAGTTTGTTTGCTGAAAGCCCCTGTATTTTCCTTCAGTAACTCACTAACAATGAAAGCCATTTCAAATACTCTTCATGTTTATCTTGCATCAGTTCTAAACAAGAAGTTCTTTCGCATTACTCAAAGCTCTCTTACTCAATGGAGACTAGTTTACAGTGCAGTTTAGCAAGACCAGTTTATTAAAGTTGTATTACTTGACTATTTTCTAATTGCTTCAAAAAGCAATAAAATCAACTGCTACAAAGAGCCAAAGAGTCTCTTTCTTGCAATACAGGGAACTCACAAAAGTATACACAGAAGAGACTAAAAGATTACTGGTGGACAACCTGGCTGAACCTGGAATGGATCAGAAGCCTTCACAGGATCTATTTCAGTGGGGATTTGGAAAATTCCAAACAAGCACAATAACAAACAGGGCAGGAACTTAAATTATTCTAGCTAATTCCACAAGAGCACAGCTGTGTATGACCTAAACAAAATTATATCAGAACAGCTCAGTATCTTTCTGGTTCTACTTTATCTCTTAGTATTAGAAGCGGAGCCTACAGCAAAAGTCAGGCTGCACTGTTACGTATACATTCTGCAGTACTGTGCAGTACTATACAGTGCTGCAGTTACTGGAATGTTTATTGAGTGATTACAATAGCTACACTATCAGGAACACTAACAAAAAGTTACCGCTCTGGATATCAGCAGTATGTGCTCACATGTCAGGGTGCTCCCACCTATTCTTATTGAGGAAACTTTCCAGAAGGAATGTTACACTTCAGTAGCACAGAATCTTTTGTTACCATAATTTAGGTTTGTTTCCAACAATTAAGACTTTAAAATAACCAAAAATACTTGCATATGTTTTAAAATGCGGCCTAGTCTCAAAATTCTCAGATGATCACAATCACACATGCCAATGCCACCCTGCACCAAACTGCCTAGGATAACTGATCCACAAATACTTCACCTTTCACATATACAATCCTGGGGCAACAGATATATAATGTTGCCTTAGGAATTCCTATTCAAGTGAGTCAGGACACAATGTCACATACTGTAAGCCAGCACTAATGCTTAGAGATGCAAGTTCATGTTGCTGACTCCTTTGTGTCACCACAAACGCTGTGTGACCTCTTAAATCGGATCCAGGAACTGTTCTGGGACACAGCAAACTTTTCTTACTACACGTTATCAGCATTAGTTCTCCCATGCAACTCCTCATACTTGAGGAAGACAAGAGCATAGCACGTGGTCAACTGTTGCCTTTGACAGTAACATTCGCTTAAAGTATATTATAGAAAAAGCAGTCTCACACATCAGAGAGGAGAGAAAAAAGCACAACAAACCATATAACCTAGCCCACCATAGTACCTAAGAATTTTCCTTGATGATTTTTTCTCTATCGAGCCTTCCTATATTAGTGAAGAACTGCAATTGACACTAATTTACGTAAAGAAGGCACAATTACATACCACACACAGAGAGTACTTAAAACAACAAATACTTTTAAAACGAGAGAAAAATAATGTACTTAAATTTGATTAAAATGGATAGGGGAAGCATAAGGGGCATAAATCTTCCAGCCGCACCCTAGTCAGAATACTAGAAAAAGATGCCTACTGACACCCTTTAATGAAAGGTTTTATAAGACCTCTATACAAGTCATTTAAAGGAAGGTTTTTGCAGTAATATACTGGAGATCTTTATTGGCACAAATGCCTGGAGTGGGGGTTTGGCATGTGATACTTTTGGTATCCTCTCAGTGACAGCTGTTTTGAAGGTCTATTGAGAGATGAACTAGATCTAATTCTGTGAGATTCTGGAAGCAGGAAGGCAGTTTATAGTTCAGGACAGTGTGGCTTTTCACATGCCAGCCTACACAATCCCCATGCTGCAAAATCTTCATTCCCATAGCCACAGAGCTCCAACAAACGATAACACCTTTCCACTCTACTTTAGCAATACAGATACAGTGGAATCTCCCTAACAATTTTTCCATACTTAAAAATAACTCTTTGAAATTAAGGAAAAGTACAAAGAATTTTCAAAAAGAAATTTCTCATCAAAGTGCTTAAACAATTTGGAAGGCACTTTTGCTGTAACTGAAGCATTTTGCTGGAAAAACATTGAAAAAGCATGATGGATCCCAGTACTAAAACTCCTATTATTATCACACACCTCAAATACTTCCAGAAGTTCATTTTGCTTTCTTCCTAAAAATTTTCTAGAAAGATTTTCTAGAGTGCTAATATCTAGATGAATTATCCAGCAATACCAACAGTAAAATAGATGCGGTCAGTTAATATTTGCCTACTACTACCTTTAACACTGTAATTCACATCAGTTTTCAAAGGACATACTATTTTGAATTGATTCTACAAAAGCTTTGAGTTCAGATCAAATCTGAATGAGAGGCAATGAAATTTACTGAACTTAAAGGGCACCTTTTAAAAGTACACTTACCTGTGCAGTTTCTGTCATTTTCTGTTCAAAATCAGTTTTAATCCCAGCATATTTCTCCACATACAGTTTATAGGTATCTGTAGCTTTTTTCAATTTAACTGCTGCCTACAGAATTAAAACAAACAAAAGAAAAAACTGTCGACTTTTACACATCCACTCTGCTCCAATGCTTTTAAAGTCATTATTAGTAATTAGCCTATAATGAGCTATATTAAAAAAAAATAGGTGCATATCAAAACAGTAAAATGTTGTTAGAAAATTTCATAACAAATAACTCAGATTCAAGCCTTGAGAGATATCTATTCAAAAACTATACAACCAATTTTAAAAATAATAGTTATGTATAATAATCAGTTATCCCACTCAAATCCCTGCTGCTTTTCAGCAATTACTGTTTTATAACATATTTTGGTGTCAATATTTTAAGATTAGTACTGCTTAAGTTGGACAATTAGCTCTTTTGTCAAAGACTGAGAAAAAAGAAAGCAAGCAGGGTTGGAATACAGTGCAAAGAGAGCACTAGTACAATTTGGTTCATTAAACCAAAAATATCTTTTTGTGGGTTTAACATTCTTAAAAGACAAAAAGAAACACAGGAAAAATTATAACAACAGCAAAACTGAATTGATTGTTTTTAGAAGAGAAAATTATTTTCAAGGTTTACAGAATGATACACAGGACATGAAGCTTTTGGCATCTCTGATAATATTATCTCATCTTCAAGTTAAAAATCAATTTATTTTTTCTCTTCAACATCAGCTTTTTATGACTACTTTGCTTAACATTCCTAGTTTATCTCCTTCAAGTTTCCCATCAGTTGAACTTGAAAAAAAGCCACTTCTGAATTGTTAAAGACATCACTGGAAATAGTTGTATAATATATATTTTCTATTTGCTCTATCTTTAAATAGCTCTCATCCCTTCTTTCAAATGAATGTTAGTCCCATAATAAAAATGGCAACTACTTCTCACTTGCAGTAAGAAACTTACTGCTTGGAAAGCTGAACATTACATATAACTTTCAGAGAAATTAAAATAAAGATGCTCTTGGGAAAGAGGCAGTTTTCTTTGGAGATTTAAAGAGAAAAATAACTAAAAATCATGAAAAATAGGACAGTGCTAACACACATTCAGCTAGGAAAGTATCAACCAGGATTTCAAAAGAAAATTGAAGCTGCAGTTCCACAAGCGTATTTCCCATCACAGAGAAAGCTTAAGCAAAGCTTGCTCACAGTCTTGTAAATGCACAACAACAGAGGCAACTTGAAAATACTACCCTATATAAAGATTGTGCATAAGGATCCTTTAGGCATTAAGGATGGCAGGATTGGATGTAACAAACATCCACTACTTCCCCTGAACTTAACTTTACTTCCACTCTTGCACCTCCTCATAGAAGAATTCCCAGGAAGAAAATAGTCCTGTCTTGTTTCCCAGATACCACTTACTATAGCAAAAGTACGAAGTGCTTTATTAAACATTTGGTTTCAAAAAGAGTTAAGGTTAATTTGCAGTAAGATGATTCTAAATTTAATCACTGAAAAGAAAGGAAATACAAGTCACAAGACTTAAAAATCAGATTTTTTTGTGAAGTGTTATGGAACCAAAACCACATATACATGGGATTTTGACACAAAACTGAAACATTTTCTACCTTTTATAACCATGTCTAACTATAAGCAAAATGAAGAGCATTTATGGAAAGTGATTATTCAGCAAGACAGACAAAATGGTCAAACATGTGAAAGTTACATGATTAACCAATAATCTCTTCTGAAAACAGGATGTGCGTATTCTCAGGTGTAGCGATTGCCAGAACTCCCTGTAGCAGACTTACAGTAACTGAACGCCTGAGGATCAGTCAACAGTTTTTTGGCAATTATAAATGGAGAAGTTGACATGTCAGGGAACAACAGGAAATTATTATGCAAGTTAACACGAAACTTCAGCCTCAGTTAGTTTAATGTAATGACGTATCTTTCTGTAAGATTCTTCCTCAGATTCTGCAATAAAGTATTTCTCCAAATATTTGGCCTTACAATAAGGTCTTAAAAGGCATTTGCTACTGTACCATTTTATTCTATGCTTTGTTGTAAAGTAACTGTCCTGTGATTTTGATACAAACATTCTTCATGGTCTGCTGAAAGTAATAACCCTAATTCTATGCCAAAGAAAATTAAAGAATATAATCTTTGATACCACCTCCTTGAAATGGCAAGGGTGAATTTGAGTAAAAACATAACTGGAAAGAATGTGATAGCCACAGTCAACAGCTTCTACTGGAAACAGTCTTTTTGAAGTACTAGCTGAGCACTCAACTAATTGTTCTGACAAAAGCATTGAGGGAATATTCACAAAAGAGTAGATAAAAACCTTCATGTATGTCACCCTATGATGTTCCCTGTTTTTATCTTCAATATGTAGACAGCCCAAATGGAACAATTTTTGTTTTCTGTTGTAATATTCTGTCTTAAAACTAAGTCTTCCCTAAATGGAATCTTTTTTACTGAAAAGTTTTAATCTTTTTACAAGAATTGTGAAAAAATACATTTTCAATAGTTTACTGGAAAATACACTGTCATCCTACACATTTCTGATTCATTCCTAAAACCCAACACTGACTGTCAGTTGAGACAGAAAGTATGAAAAAAGGTAGGTTTATGTTAAAGAAAACGATTAGAACAAGCTCAAAAGGATCACTTTTAATATGAGTGAAAAGCTGATAATCAACTGTCCTATCCACTTATCAAACATGGCAGTAAAAAAAGGCACTAAACCATTCTAACAAGGGCAGAGTCCCAGACAGATCAGCTAAATAGAAATGAAATAGGCAGAGGTATCAAGTTTTAAAAAGATAAGGTAGAGCCAACGACAGGGAAACACTTCCCCCTACTACCTATGTTCCTTGAATGGATCCAAATTGCCCAGTGAACCAAGGACAATCCTAATACAAAATCAGGATACTCATATTTTGGGATTTTGGTGCATATAAAAGGAACATATTAAATTAGAGCAGAAAGTAACATTAGCTTTTTTCCTCCTCAATGGAACACACTTCAAATATTCCTACAATTAGCTACACTGTCCCAGCTGAAGGGAAAGAACAAAACTTTTTATTCCTTAATTCAAAACCAAGGGCGTTGAGTGTCTGCATATTTACCTACAGAAAAATTATCCAAAAACATAATAAATTCTGAAACAATTATAGATAGTATCTGTAGAAGTAATAAAACACAATTACTGCATGATGTACACTTACTGCATTCATACCTTATCAACCTCTCTCTGGGTTGCGCCTTCTTTTTTCAATCGTTCTTGCTCGACACACTTCGTGTTGTAGTTTTCCTTTGACTTTTGTAAGGCCTGAGTGATGCTTTGAATATTTTGCACTGCTTCCAATGTTCCTGAAACAACTTCTTTAGTCTGTAAAATATCACACAGATGTCAAAAACAAATGTTTTTAATTTTAATGTTAACAAGTGATTCTACATGCATATGAAGAATTAATAACCTTCTTATAAGCTTTAATTTGTTCATCTCCATACTTGTGAACTTCTTTTATTATCTCTTGTAATCTTCGTACAAGATCCAAGTGACAGCTTGCTAGTTTTTCTGTTGAGGTTTTGAAAACATCCCAAAC
>NW_010584370.1:65610-77728 GCF_000705375.1 Tinamus guttatus | reverse complement strand
TCATATCATATATATTTTAATAATGCATACATGCATACACAAAATGGTTAGCTGATTTCCAGTTGTTTTAAATCATCACAGCAGCAAAAAGCAGAAAAAAAATATTGGCAAAGATGGATTGTGTCTAAATTACTGATTAACAGAAATTAACCATATGGTAAAGGACAGTGAGGTCAGGTCATGCCTCAAATACCAATTTCTATATTGGTATGAATATTGAACTACATTGAATGAACTACATCATTGAATGAACTACATCAGCTATTCTACAGATATGCTTCTATCACAGCTTCTTCATCAATGCTGTTGAAAAATAAGTACCACGGAGAGCCCTTACAGTGCTGATAGCTATTATATTATAGCATTATCTGCTTACATGCAGATAATGAACTTTTGAAGAGCAGCAGTAACTGGTATATAACTATTCCGGTGGTGAAAGTTCTCTAAATTTCCCGCAGGAATGAATTATCATAAATAATAAAAATCTTTAGCATCATCTAAGAAGCCCAAGCTGTTGGCATGTTTTTAAATGAAAAAAGTCCATCAACCCTTCTAACTTTTAAATTCATGTCCTGCGTATAAAATTTTAATTAATTTTAATTTTTTTATCTATGGAATAGGTCTTTCAATATCTTTGAAAAGTCTCATTCTTAAAACCTCTTATTACAGCATTACTATAGCAATAATGGAAATAAATTTACTGCCACATTCGCTGACCATATGTTTTTCTCCTCACATGCTCGGGCACATAGAACAGAATGTCATGTTCTGTATCACTCTGCTCTTTCACAGTTCCTACATGTCTCTTTCTAACCAGAAGGAAAGAGCTGTACTGTCCTTTCTTTTACTTTTTTTCTTTTATTTTGTTTCTTTATTTTGTGGGTTTTTTGGTCATAGTTGCCTGGTACCTTGCTTTTAAAGTGGCAAAGTTATGATACCCATTTATCCTTCAACGTCATCAATAAAAAAGTCAGAATCAAACTGGATTCCTAACACTCATATAACGAATTATCTGATTTTATACAAACTTACTTACCCAAGTTGTGTGTAATTGCTTGCTGATTTGGCTAGTTTAGTCATTGACCTTGAGTATGCCTCCTCTATCGTAGCCCTGTCAATGAAAGCAATCAAAAGCATAACCAATGCAATTTTGAAGACAGATGGATATGCATTTTAAAAGGTCAAAACACAGGACTTGAGCTGAAAATATCTACGTATTAATGACTTCTCAAAACATATATGCAAAAGCACATGAACATGATGTAAAAATAAGTATTTATATAAATAAATATAAAAAACCTAGGAGCACAAAATTTGCATAGAATGATTCCTCTTTTCCCTGATGTTTTACCTTTATTTTTAACAGTTCTTAGCAATAATTAGTGCGCTTCTCAAGCACAAAGAATTTCCTTTTGAAAACAGGAAACAGTGTCGTAGCGTCACCTGAAACTTCAACAGCGGAGCACATACCTAAATCTACTGAACTTCTAACACAACAGGAGAGCCAGTTTTTGGAGAAGGGGATTAGGCATGTTAGTTTTAAATTTTAACCAAGGACAGTTGTATAATACAGTAACTTAATTACATTTTAAATCTCATCTACAAACACTTTTCATAAAGTTCCACACTACATGCAAATAATTTTCTCCCTTCTTAATCCAAAGGTATAATTTTTAAAGATTTTGCTGACAGTTGTTAACACCCTAATTCTGTATCTCTGATCAAAAACCTTGAAAGACTGATATAATTTTTACTACTGAAGAAATAATTCCTTTTCTTCCAAACATAAAGAAAAACTGGTATCAACTTAAGCATAAGAGCTCAACACTTAATCTGACATTTCTAGCTTTCTAAGTTTATAATTTAAATCAATCTTCAAATTAGAAGCTGGTTATTAACTGATGGTTAATGGTCACTATTTAGTTATAAGTGAATAGAACAAGTCTAGATATTCTAGTATTAGTTACTTCATATTGCTTTATGCACATTCTGCATGTTACTGCAACACATAACAACAAACTTTTAAATAAAAATCACGAACAGCATGTTAGAACCAGGATTAACAAAGATAAATATTTACCTTTCTCTGATAAATTCCGCTAAATCTTTTGTTGACAAGTGTCCATGTTTCATGTTGTGATACAGGATGTCAAAGCCATTGTTCCTTTCTCCCTAAAGTATAATTGAAAGAAAATAGAACCATCAAACATAACATGTTAAAGCAATTACAGAACAAAGTATAAAACTCATGTCTTTTAAGAACTGACGAAGTTTCCTGCTTCATGAACAGAACAGTTAGGTCTAATTTCTAGGGCTTTCCTCTACTCCCAATAGCTCTGTTAGTCCCAACAGTCTCTTACAGAAAAACACTAGAACCAAAACTACCTCCAGTAGCCACCTACCAGTAGCCATTATTATCCTCCCTGCCAAACCTAAAGACAGCTCCTCTCTTATACACTTCTGGGCTATATTCAAAACCATCTATTTTCTGGATTTCTTTAGCTCATTTATTTTTTTTACTCCCTACCTTACTGAAAACATTTACTACTGCCTTCCTCTTTCATTCTGTCAAATCTTTCATTATGACCAATACCGTGGAACCCAAATTTTGGGACCTTCTGATAAACCACCTCACCAGTTCTTCACACTTCACAGCTACTCTTCTGTTTTTTGTAAAATTTGTAAAATCACACATCTCTTCTTTCCAAGAGGTAACTTTGTTCTTAAATTTGTTTTTAAAACTTAAAACACATTTCAATTAGCAAGGCAAATCTCACCACTATAACTAAGACACTGTCCTAAACACCAGCTAATAAAGTCAGACATCTTATCACTCTGGCACCAGGCTGAAGTTCCCCTGGAAAGGAGAAAGCATCAATGAGGACTAAAGGAAGGCAAGGCAAGGCATAGTAGCACTGCTGCTACCAGGAACTCCGTTCCTCTCCTCCCTTACAACATCTTCAGATCCATTATGCCACAGGAGAACTGTCTTCAGGGAAACTGCACAAATGTTCAGAGGGGAACAGAAGGTAAAATAGGAACAGTAGGATATTGGACTTCTCACAGTGGCAGCTCTATATTTCCAATGAGAGGAGCCTGACAATACAGTCACACTTCCCTCCTGTCACTCATGTCCTTTTGTTCTAAAGCAACTCGTTTGTGCAACCAACACGATTAAGGAACTTTTACAGCTGAAAAACAAAGCTGGCAAATAAAGTTCAGTGATCCGGATCACTATGAGGACATAAACAGCTGTACTGCTAAAGCAGAAGAGACAGGAGCAGAAAGCTTGGGGCAGGCAGCAATTTGCAACCTAGATGGAAGCAGCTACAAGTGAATGAAAGATCTTTGCAGCAGCCACACTTACATTAAATGTGAAGATCATTAGGTATTTCAGAAGTCTCATCACTAACATAAGAAACTCCCTTAAAGGACACCATATATATACACAAATTTACAAGTAACAGGTGAAGGAAGACAACTGGATTCAGATTGCTATCCAGAAATTAGAATACTACTTTTATTTGTTTGAAGCATTAAAAAGAACCAACAACCTTTAAAATAAATGTTTCTAAGGTTGAAGGAAGTTGTAATCTGAGAAAGTTCATCAAAATGCAGATCAGTTTAGCATAACTGCAATCACAGAAAGATCTGTAAAAACTACGATACTAGCAGAGCTAAACTGTTTATACTAAAATAAAAGAGAACTATCTACAGAATATGGATTTTACAGTTTAACAACAAAAGGATAAGAAATATAGGATAGGAAATATATAAATTGTGCTTTTATTTATGTTATGTAGTCTTAGCATTTCAGGTACTAATTTACCTGTAAAAGTCCAATAAGCTGTTTGGAGCAATTGAAGATATCAAATCCGGTGCTCATACTGGTCACATAAGGAATATAATTAAGAACTAATAACAAATTATGTCTGAAGAAACCATATCTATTTTTATTATGAATAAGATCTCTGCAAAAAGAAAACGGCTTCAACACCCTTTCTGGGATATCGAACTAGCTTTCCTCACAGTTTGAGGCACAGAATACTTTTCATTACTGATGTAGTAATAGGTATATACTAACTTTTTGTATTTACTCTATATGAACCCTAATGAATGCATCACATTACTGAAATGTCAGAAGAACTCTAAGACTTCGCTGATATTTTCAATTATGATATAAATCTAGATTCTTCTTTAGCCACTCCGAAGTTATTACTGTGTCTAAGTCCAAACATAAACATTTGCTGGTAAGCGTTAAGCAGTTCTTCCAGAAAAAAAATAATAAAATGCTCCTTTATGAGCTGTTCTCTCCTTTCCTGGCTTTAATGTGTTTCTTACAACTAAGGCAACACATTGCACACAATGTGCTGAACACAGACTGCTCAGAAATTCTGGAAGTTACTTTTCGTAATGGAGTAGCTTTTAATCTTTTCTATACTGGAACACCATAAATTTCCTCCCTGGCCAGAAATATAGGAAGGGTAGCATAGCCTTGACCCTGTGTCTGGCTGCGTCCTTCCTGAGGGCTGATCATCTAACAGCGTCGTGACTTCTCAAAGCTTGACAAAACAACATGATTCAAAACAGCAAATTCCCATCATCATCTTGTTCCCTAACCGTATGTGAAATTTACTGCAAAGAAACTATTTTTTTTTCCCCTTAAGTGAACTTTTCTAGTCAGTCCTATTCATTCTTGACCTCCTGTCAACAGCAAAAAGCATAGCAGAGAAATAGAACAGATATTTTCCAAATTAAAAAAATCCCCTGAAAGTCACATATTTTATCCACCACCAATAGTTATTAATCCAAGAAATTATGTGAAAGATACATTAATATTTAAAGAAAGCAGCAAGACTGAGAGTACAATGTGGTTTAAATTCAGCACAGGCATAAAATCTGTTTTCACTTACTAGTACAACGCCAAGTGTCAGATTATTTTACCACTATCAGGCTCCACCTATAAACACGCATGTCTAGAATTCAAACATGCAAGTTAACTGTCCAGTTATTTCCAGGTTATATGATCAAGAGTTCTGACAATTAACCTGAGGACCATTCTATAAATTATGCCTTTCCCACTTATCTCTGGAGACATACGTAACACGGTAAATGTGGTCTGGCAGCACACATTTTTTTTGCATAGGAAAAGCTTTGCAGTCCATCTGCAACTGCTTTATTTAGTAGTTATTTTTATGAAGACTAACTCAAATATTCATATACAAATCAGAATTAAGGTTTTGTATTTAGGATAAAGATGGAGACATATGCTGTGGCTAAGAGGAAAAAAAAAAAGGTGGCTGAATTCAAGAAAAAAAAGCACATTTACTGTGTTTGCACATACCTGTGGCAAAAAGTCTGCTCTTTTTTTTGCTGCCTATTCTCCCACAGCACTTCCCTCAGTGTGTTGTGCAATATTCTTTAGGAGGAAGCTGTATGTCAAACTAGTTTTTCTTTGTTAAGTGCTTTTACCCCCAGTTCCTGATGCCAACAGCAACAGCTGGGGTTACTGAAAGTCCAGTACTGGCCTACTTAAAAATAAAAAAACGCAGCAGACAGCTGAAGGAACTGAGACCTTCCATTCCCCTTCAGAAGCAATTACCACTGACTGCTAAGACAGAAAGCCAGTGAAGGCAGATGCAGGTTTCTCTAGCAGTTGCCTAGTTCTTGGAGAAAGCAGACCTCTTTCATGATTGAGAATTACGAGATTATACGCAATATAGTTCCTGATCAGTTTGAAAGACCATTCTATGAATACCACTTGCATAACGTCATTTACATAATGTCATCTGTTGAGGATAAGACTGCCATAATTTTGCAGAAACAAACAAACAAAACCCTGTAAAACTGTGTGTAAGAATGTACAATTTAAGTAGTCCCCTCTCTATGTGGTCTCCATTTATTTACTTCGGATTTTCTAACAGTTTTCTCCTTTTTTTTTTTTTTTTTTTCCATAGAGTCAGGCATTCTTATTGAGATTTAGCATTTGACAATGCCATAAAAGAGAAGATGTAATGTATGTGTCTCTCGACAGAAAGTTGTAAGAGGAAAGACATCTAAGACTTCTAATGCAAGTAAACACCTCACTGAAATAAGCCTACAGTAAGACACTACCGACCACTCTGCATACAAAATAAATTAGAACGACAGAAAATGAGGGCAGAGTCCTTCCATTTCCCTTCATCAGAAACTAACTGCTATTATTTTCTTATGGAAATGAAAGCAACCCTGCCAGCAATTGTCAAGTCAGAATTCACTATTTCCATGACTTGTGCATAACAGGAAACAGATTACAGGAACTCCCTGTTTTGCTAAACTATTTTATTAGGTTTCACATATTTTTAAGTATAGGTTTTTGTTTGTACATATAAAGACAATTCTGAATATAAAACTTATGTATAGTATAGTAAATAGAAATTTGAGGGAATCTGTAGCAGCATTTATTTCTTATGTTCCTAATCAAGCTGTGTAAGTACAGGCTCTGTCTACTTTGGACTAAAGTCTTTCAACATTAATGCATATTAACACAAAAAAGCTAATATTCTCTTTTTACCTGATGCAAACAGATGTTCTTTAATTACTAAGGCTACTCTAAAGTCTTCATGACCAGATATTCCTACTCATTTAGTCAGTCAGAGAAAAAAGGACAGCTGCAAACACTGTTTTGATACCAAAACTTAGCAAGTGAGACATAAATATGACATAGACATAGACAAACATAGACAAGTATGTGAAGATCTTATTATTTTGGTCAAACTTTGACCAGAAAAGTTCAGATAGTTAAGAAAAAAAACAAAACAAAAAACCAAACCAAGCAACAACAACAAAAGTTCAGTAAAGTAAGAAGCATTCAGCAATATGTGAATTGTCATCTTTTTAATCTATATGTTTATAGTCTACATTAGTAGTAAGTTGTGATCCTACCTGATCATCTTTCATTACTATTCAGCCTTCCACACATTACCGTATCACATTAAAGAAACAGGACAGAATAAAATTATACTTTTTTTTAAAATATAAATTGCTTAAGTCACATCCTTTAATCCTTTTTTAAAATAGTCTCCCAAGCCCACAAATTATTCTGTAGAAAATGGACAAGCAAATACTTGAGCTGCAACATTCAGAAAGGTCGATTCAGCTTAATTACACGGATTGTTTTTAACCAGAGAAGATTTAGGTCTCTATCTAGTTCTCATTTTATGGGCATTTGAAGAAAATTAAAAGTCAAAATTTAATTTTCAAATCCTGTTTTGATATACCATTATTGCCTTACTGAGCAGCAGGCTAACAAAAGAAAGGACAGTTTTCTTTTGGACAGCTTTTCCTGGGCTAACAGGAAGCTGTAAGCAAAACAAAATTAATCTTTCAGGAGGTATGCGTATTTTAATGAATTCTTGTTCTTATGGTTTTTGCTCTTTACTCCTTTTTGTAAAAACAGCAATCCCGTACAGCTCAGGAGAACCTCAGTAAGGATGTCCTAAAATGGCTTTCAACACTTATGTTGAAAGCACAACTACAAAGTAACCTCCTTAACAAAAAAGGAGACCAGCATCAGAACTACTCATTCCTATTCCCCTATATTCTACCAGAGTGAACAAACACACAGCATCTAATGGCTGGTCAAGCACAGACTAATTCTTAAGTTTCTCACTAGATTTTAGGTCACAGATGGCTAAACATTATACATATACAAAAAGCAGAGAGAGTGAATACAGGCAAGAAAGTCATGTTCTTCAAGAAAAGAAAATTTTCTTTTGCGTCTTGTTTTGCAGTTCCAGAGAGGCTCACCTAAATATAATTTATACATTTAAAAGTGCTGCTCACGCAACCATGTCAGTTAGGGATATGAAAAATCCACACTCCGAATCAACACGCTACGAATAGAAGAATCCTAGCAAAGACAAAGCTTCTGGCATAAAAGTCTTTTCAGTGGCAACATTTTGTCCATTCCTACACCTGAACTAATATGTCCCCTCACAGCTGCACCCAATCAATCCATTAACCTGGACGGAGGGGACACACAACCACGCCACTTTTTGTAGTGAGGCACAAGATCCAACACAACAAAACAGGAGATTCCGAAAATTAGAACAGCCATGCAATATTCAGTTGTATTGCAAAACAACATTTAACAACACTGTATTCTATACAACATAAAATGTGACGAATAGAGCATATCTGAGTAAATGACATTTATGTAAAAAAATGAGTGCAAGCATTACACGCAAAAAGTTCAAATTAGGCACTTCTTGAAACTATGTGCATTTTTTTCATCAACAGTAAGACTTAATCACACATTGACTTATTTGACCATCAATTTACAAATATTAATGTAATAGAACAATGGATTGTATGTTCATACCCTGTTTTAACTATTAATTTACAAATATTAGTGTTGCAATGATAGATTTGTAGTTTATTCCTATATTTCCAGAATGAAAGTTACAAATATTAACAATAAAAATCTACCTACAGGTTTTGGAAGATATATGCTATTAATTATGGTTTATTCATTCATATTGTTGCCTTGTTTTCAATTCACTCTCCTAAAGGATTAAGACTTTAATTGAATAAAGTGATAGAACTTCACCTAACCCCAAATAAACTCATTTTAGATACTCTGATAAACATTGCTGTCATGTTGTTTAAACTATTACTGCTTCCCACTGTTTAAAAAGAGTTTATTTAATTGACCATGTACTCCGTATACATGAAAATACTCTTGTGATAAATATTATGGTGTTATATTTTTCAGAGTTAGCTATCAGTAGTGAATTTTCAATTACCTTGTCTCTGAAAGACCTATAAAAATTCAGATCATCTAAAAATACACAAAAGTGGTTGCCTGATGGCCCAGGCAACATAAGCATCTTCTTCAGTTTGAAAAGTCTCAAGCAAGTCTAAAACCAAAAGGGAGTGGACAATTTCAATTTACTTCTTCCAGTTTCAGTAAGATAGAGGTCAGCTCCAGAAAAGCTCTATGCATATGGAGAAGAACATATGTATTTTTCTGTATATGTATGTAATTAAAAATATTTTCAGAACAAAGAGGGGAATTTCTAGCTATTTGAAACAGAGAAGCAGAGAAGGAGGAGACTCAACAAATACTGCACAACAGCTCTCCTGAAACTGAGCATCCAACTAAATGCCAAACCAATAACTAGCTCTGCAGAAACATACAACTGCAAGCCCAGACGGAAGCATGAGAAGTACCCATGTCAGGCATATGATGTAAACACAGAAGAGGGATGTGTCTTATATTTATTAGAAACAGAAAAAGTCCTTTCAAAAAATTGCTGCACTATTAATTCTGGATACAGTCGGTTCTTACAGGTTACAAAGGCTCCTGGAAAGAAAAGAATCTTTCTCACCATCATATTCTCAAAAGCTACAAGTAATAGTAATCAAAAATAAAGGGTCAAAGCATTCGTTTTTAGATGACAAAATTTCCAGAATATAGATAACATAAGGAAGAGACCAGTTTCCAGCTTTATGAGGAACTTCTAACAATTTTATCAAATTAATTTGAAAAAATAGAAAATATATATTGGCTTAGAAGTAACTTATTTTGATTAACTTAATGCAGTTTAATAGATTTTCAATAACAACAGTATCACCTGAACCATTCAACCACTCAGTTTAAAATCAAACTTACGTCAAAGCTTGTGCAATACTTCTTTAGTGCTAAGACGACAGTAAGCCAATGATAATAAACGCTTTTTATTCTACTGTACCAGCATCAGCCCACTCAAAGTGACAAAACCTTATTACGCATAATGGCAATAACTTAGGAAAGTCTTCAAGTTTCATCCTTGCTTTGATACATCACATATATAGCAGGAGGCACGCAATGTTTTATGACAACATCCTGATTAGGAGTTGGGAATGTTTGGACATGTGACTTGAATGCCTGAAACTCAGTCATAATAATCAAAGGCAAAGAATCAAAGCTATGTATAGTCTGTACTACTTGTTCATAACACTTTTCATAACACCTAAACTAATTGTATTCTACTGTCTTTGCAAACGGCTGCTCTTGAATTCTGAACTACATTGTGTATTTACTGACCCCTGTATTTTTCAAGTCATAGGCCAGTGACTTCAACTTTACAAGTCCTGAAAATAGCTTTGTTTATCTTTCAATGACCTCTTGGAAGCAGCTGACAGGTCCAAAACCTTCTTACAGAAAGCACATTTTTCTTACATTCCCTATAAAAATAACTGCAACTACTCAAGCACTTTTTAAAGCAAAACAACATGAAAATCTGTAATGATAAACTACAAGACTACTACCATAGAGAAACTAAGATTTGTTTTGTTTTCAGAGACCATTTTTAGGACATTTTTCATCTCTTTCCTATGAACTGCAGAAAGTTACAGCATGGGGAAAGGATCTTCTAAAGCAAAAGGTCCAATTTCCAATGCACAACTTCAGGGGAAAATTGATGACAGCATGTACATGTATAATTAAACATTAATTATACTGTGTAGATTCATCTTCATGTCACTACGCCACACAGGATAAATGTCTCATTTCATAAATGAGAAAACTGGCATAAGGGAGCCGAAGATTTTGCCCAGT
Organism: Tinamus guttatus; assembly: GCF_000705375.1. Next base: position 67,146 of record NW_010584370.1, on the reverse strand, counting down.
GGGTTTGGGGGTACAAAGCCAAGGGAAAAGAGAGAAATGGGACACAGTTCTTCAGAATTTCTATTCACTGCCCCCTCGCTTTCTACTCACCTGTTTCTTTTATTCTCTAATCATTACACATTCAGTGTTTTTCCACACACAAACTGCTAAGCTTCACCTTAATTCTGTCACTACATTTCCAAAATATATAAAGGGCTTGTATCCTGTAACTTAACAAAGTACTACAGTTAACAGTTGTGAACAATAACCCACTCTGAAATGTCGGCCAAAATGGACAAACCTAATTACTCAAAATGATCTATGTATTTACGTTTGGTCCTCAGGAGCTAATTACTTTCAGACATAAAACCCGTCATATTTAGACATTACAGTTATTTTTGAAAGATATTTACCCACATCAGCAAGGAAGCAGCAATCCCTTTTCCTTTTTAGCTTAGACAAAAGAAAACCCTGTCCATGGTATTGTAGATTTTTCTTTGACAATCTTTCAAGTGTTCGGACCTTGTCTAGTGCCTCTGCCGTAACTGCAAGGCAAGCAAAAAAAGCATGCTTCTTTTCCTACTTTTAAGGCATTCTGGAGGTAGATGAGCTGTGCTAACAGAAGAAAACCTCCTTCTCTTGGCGCTCACTGCTTTTTTCTGAACCCACAGGCGAAGTCCTGCAAGCCTTGCTATAAGGCAGAGGCTCTGCAGAAGAGCAAGGGGGAGCAGGACGGCAGGATGAGGACGTCTTGCTATCTCATATTTGCTGGTAGCCACTTACAAAGGCACAGTTAGGCCAAGAGAAGCTACAGGGACAGCCCACTGCCTTTACTGATCAAACAGCACTACCAGCCTAAAACATTGCTCACGACACAAACAGCTAAACGAATATACCAAAGTTTTGTTAAATAGCACATTTAAATTGAAAAACGTTTTGCTTTTTGTTTTATTCCTACTAGAGCGCACTAACTTTTAGAATGAAAGTGTGAATTTTTGTATTAGAAAAAAATATTATTGTACAGTTGATAAAAAAAACTCTTCACGCTAATAACCCTATCCAACAGAGAAGCTTCTCTTTGAACAGATTCATACGAGAAAGCAAATCTAATATTTTATTACACGGGACACTGATATTCTGTCTAAAACATGAGTGAAAATAAAAAGACAAAGTAAGGTAGCCAAAAAAAATTAAACCAGGTTTATGCTACACTTTATTTCTAAGAATAGCACATTTGTGAGATCAATTTTCTCTAAACACTGAGAACATGCTGTTTATGTAGAAAAAGAGCAGACAGATCTAAAAATTTCTCTTCCTATTCCTGTTTTGTCAAATAATTGCTTTTATGCTTTCCCTATTTTCAGCAGAGGTTCATATCAAAAACTAAAGCTCCTGCAAACCAGCAGAGCTGCAAGACACCTGATGATTATAAGAATAGTTATTTTTATGCTTTGATCCAGACGCATCTGCAGTGAATACAAGTTTTAATTAACGTGAGGCTGAACACGAATTCAAATTCATGCTCGCACCTCTTCTCCGCAGGAACGTATCTCCTCG
>NW_010584370.1:50044-64881 GCF_000705375.1 Tinamus guttatus | reverse complement strand
CCCGCCCCTGGCGCCTTGGTGGAGCGCCCGGGGGGGAGGAGCCGGGCAGCCCCCAGGCTCCGCCACTGCCCGGGACAGGGAAGTGAGGGGCAGCTTGGAGAGCCTTGCGCGAGCTGCAACGTTGCAGCGGAAGGGCGGGTGTGAGGCAACTGGCTCCTGTAATTTCTGGAGAAAGGATTACATAAGGCCTTTGTGTAGTTTCTAAAGATCAACATGAATAACTAATGAGGCTTCATCATAACTAGAGAAACCTCTTCCAAACGTAAACTTCCAAGTAAACTTCTCTGAAAACATAGACACAAGCCAGTAATTGTTTGTAGATCCACTCTCCAAGGAATTCACTTCTCAAATGTGAAAAAAATCCTAATTATCAAAACAGAAATACACTTACAGAAGACAATAATTGGCCTGTCCAAGAGGCATGGCTTTTGTTAGCTCTTTCCTCCAGTGTGGTTTGTGAAGAAGGAAATATTTCACTACCTCACATGATGCAAAGGGGAAGGAAAAAGAAACCCCCCACACCTCACAGTTTAGGAATGCTAACATTCATCACTCTTAGGTTACCAAAGTCCCTGTGCTCCCCGTGGATCTAAAGGTCTTGAGGCAACTCACCTTGCACTCCTCTCATCTCCAAGGCCAGATTCAGGTATGGCAATGGGTACCGAGACTTGCTACCACCAGCATTTCCCCTGACACTACTCATTCCAGTTGCATGGCCTGCGTCCTTACACTCCTCCGTCATGCCAGCCAGCCAGCCAATCTGCAGGCGAACGGCAACCTTGCTCAGGAGCCCACATGGCTGGAACAGGCTTCTCCCGTAACGCTGGGCCATTGCACAGTTGCAGAGAAACATATTACTTCTGTATGTTTGACAAAAATGGCATTGAGAGTTCATCACTCTTCCACTGTTAGGAACTGTCAAACTCAAAATTCTTGTGTAAAAATCCCCTCTAAACAAGTCAGTAAACCACTGAAGATTGATGACACGGAATCCTAGAACACATACTTTTTCTCCATTGTCACACAGAACAAATTTATACTCTTTTGAGGTAACTACAACAGTAATGAGCATCTTTTCAGCAAAACAGAAAATGATCTTTCAATGCAGTTGGTGCCTAGGTTCACTGTGAACTACTTGACATCCTAGCATAGATTACCATCCCCAAGTACTTACTTGCACAGGATGTGACAGTTTCAGGGATAGGCTCCTGAAAACTTCTGTTTCATCCATAATAGTCTCACCAATTGTCTAGACAAATTATTTCAAGCCTTCATTTTACACACTACAACTTCAGTTTCCAGCCCCTTTTCTTCGCTGCACATTATTAACCAGCACAGAGAACGGGGGCTGTTAAACCAGAGTACAGTAAATATTCATCAAGCCTTCATCTCTCAGTCTATGCAATGCTGCTTTTCACCAAGAGCATTAATTGGATAAATGCTTTATCCAAACTTCCACAGCCATGATTTTGCCAGCATAAAGCTTTATCTGAAATACAAAGAAAAAACAGCATAAAATTGCAAGACATCAGTCTACAACTTGACATGTGAATCTACAACTGAATGTACATTTAATGAAAAAGAAAAATAAAGAATCCAAATACTTTGAATTATTTGATAATTACCATATTTATTTTCATTTTATTTTCATACATAGCTGTCATATAGCCACTAGAAAACTAAAGCTCTTTGTATGTTAAAAATGGCTAAAAAATGAGGGATAAAAAATGGAGGGCCGGGGGCAGAAAAATCAGTCCAGAGTAAGAGATAAAAAAAAAAAAGTTAGTGAATGCAGCTAACTTGAAATAATGTATTTAAAGCATACTGGAACTTTTTAAAGCTACGCCTTTTCTGAAAGATGCACTCAAGCTGGAATTATGGGCTGATTAGAGATCACCGTGGCGAGACTACAACCTAATGTCATACTTCTGGATAGAATCGCTATTTCTAATAGGCTGAATTTTAGATTAAATGTATTCAGGCAGAAAAGAAAAAGCAACCAAACAAGCAGAAATAATTGTATATGTGCTCACATAGTCATACATAGCCACATTTATCATACTAAGACAAAGCTGATTTTTCTAAAAAACCTTCTGCAATACCTTAATTAAATTCTACTAAAGTATATTATTTTGAAGCATTTACTTATGAGTTTTTGCTGCATTGTTTTCAACACCCCTGGACTGATGTATTCCATGAGGTTACATCAGCTCATTCACTGTACACCTGAATGCCCATGTCTATTGATCTAGTCACCAAACTTAATCACAAGCTGCTCATTGCTTCAACTAAGGTATGGACACAACAGCATGGTTTTGGAGTGCGTCACTTAGTGCTGATACTCCACCTTCATGATTCTTTTGCTCTGCTGCCAATAGCATACTTTACCAAATCAACTTAAGAAACAAACCAAACAGAAGTGCTAAAAAGTGTCAGTTAGCATTTAGTAACAAATTGCAAGTTCTGTGGGTATACACTTAATTTTGAATCTTTCCTGTCACTCTCTAGGCCTGCATGAAAAACTCTAGATGATTTTTAATGTATTTTGGAAATTCATTACTACATATGTACTCAGCTTCTCATTTACATGCTATGTAAGGTGGGGCAGTAACGTGATTAATTATTAATGCTGCAATGTCATAGGTTCAATGATTAGGTAAATTTACATTCCTGACATATTAACATGTTTGACATTGAATACAATTTATTAACAGTTTAGGTATGTATCTGAAAACACACCCATGAGCATGAACCAGGTTGCTATTTGCACTCAAAAAAAAAAAAAAAACAAATGCAAAAACAATGTAAGCATTTAAAGGATTTTAATTAAATTAAGAAACAAACTTCAAGGGTTCAGAAGATCAAATTCTGATTATGTAACTCCACTTAGTACCCAGTACTCCTCAGTACCTAGCTCACAAGTAAGAGGTGACAACCAGATCCTCTAACCCAGTCTGCATCATAACAGTCTGCAACATAACAGAAATAGTAGCTTGTGGTAGAAAAGTCTGGAGCTACAGAAGAAAGAGTATTCTTAATTCAGTATAGTGCAATAAATGATACTCATGTTTTTGACTGAACCAAATACAGCTTATTTTACTACTGTGACAACAGAGAGCAAGTATGAAGGCCCTGGAATGAGTTTTACAAAACATGGCAATGAAGTAATCAAAATAAGAGATTAAGTTTGGACAAAGTTTTTAGCTAAGTTGGAGGAAATCAAAACAAAACAAAAAACACAACACTGGAAATGCTGAAATGCTCTAAGAGATTTAAGGGGATTTGGGCTCAGCACGGCTATGCAGGTACAGAAGTAAGAGTCCAGATTAGAAATCTAAGCAATAGGATGAACAGCATAGGCAGTTAATGGGCCACATTTGTGAGGAAGAACTTAACTCACGTAAGAACTGTTTTCCATGCAAACAACATTCCTGTTGAAATCCTTTAATTCTCCATTGAGAACGTATCTTTAAATTGGATGCAAAAGATATTTTTTCTAAAGGAACAGCATGCCATTTTGTTCAAAGTAAGGACAATCTTTTGCACTGCTGAAATCTGACCTCAAGTCTTGCAATAAAATTCATTCCACTTACTCAAGATGATAGTCTTTACTCACCTCTTGTTTGCACAGACAAGCAGTAATTAGCCCCAGACTCAGAATTAGAGGCCACAGCTAAAGATCAGGCTGGGCACCTATGGAGTCAGATGCTCCCCACGTGTCTCCCAGTGACAGCTCTGTGCTACATCAGGAGTCCTGCTCCCACAACGAACTGCAAGGTTTGGTTCCAAGCCTTGATTAGTTTTCATTTATTATTAATTTACTCCTATCTTCATTCAGAGTATTGATAATAGCGGTACCGAGAATGATTTTTTTCCCCTCCCTTTTTGTCTCCTTCACCAAGCAACATCTGTTTCAACAAAGTTAGTCAACATTAACATTTCTTGGTAGTAATGCAAAATGTACCAGCATCGCCCACAGACATTCATTACAACCCTGACCAACCTCTTACGTCTGCATGTATCTGTAAATGGTCCTAAGCAGCACGAAGTATCTAAACGGAATTAATATTAACCTATTTAAAGATTTTCTCTTTCAGGTAAAATGCAAACATTCCTTGTGTAAAAATCCTAAGCAGGCTCCACAACTTACATGTATGAACCAGAAGAGAGCACTACTGAGTCAGGCAAAACAGATAAACTGAACACAAAGCTTCCATCTTTCATTAAAAACTGGAGTGCAACATCTATATTTAAACAACTTTATTAACATAGTCAAGCAGTGATTAACATTTCACATCTATTATGTCACATCATACAAATGTAAATACAAAATTACTACAGTACAATATATATTCTCTGCATGATCCAAAATATTTGGTGGCCCCAAAAACTCTTTAAAATTCAGCAGCTTATCAAAAATTAAAACCATATTCTATTTAAAATGAAGTTCTGTTAGCACATAGGCAGACTTCAAGAAATATCACTCAATTTAGTACAGTTTGAGAGGCTGCAGGAGGATATGTTTGAAGGAAACATTCCAACATTGTGGCAGATACAGAAACATCAGATTTAAAGCTTTCAAGCAAAACTCATACAACCTAAGTTGTCAGCAGAAAGATCCAGTCATTCCTCAATTTAAACTATTTTATATATTGCATCCAATTAAAAATTTTAGAAGTGTTCGGACAAGGTACAATTAATTTACCTATTTCTTCCCATGAAAAAGACAGGATTACATTGGAGAATTCAACAGCTGAAAAAACCTGGTTACACCAATCTTCTTTTCCCCCCATCAGTAACTGTCTCCACATAAATCATCCAGGCCTTCTCAGTTTTGTTGCTCACCCAAAGCAAAGAGATACGTAAGGTGAAAGTAGCATGATAGAACTGGCTTAGAGGAAAGTGATACTATAAGCGCTGAACTGAGATGTGGATTTGGCTTATTTAAGAAGCATACTGCTACAGTCATTTTAATTTCCCTCACATAAGTACATTCAAGTGAGTAAGTATCCTTATTATTTTAGCAGAACACACTCTGTAAGGCAAGCAAAAAGAATACCCACCTCAGAATTTCTCATGTAAAATCATCTAAAACTGGCTCGCTCCAAACATTAAGTGCAAAGAGCAAGCGTCAGTGGCAGACACAAGAAGGTTTCTATTGGAGAAGAACACCTAGGAGACTGGTGGATGCAAGTCATCCTGGAGAATGCATAGGTGAGTGAAGCATACAGCTACTGATCAAGCTTTAGTTACTCTAAATGAGGTTACTGGAAATACGCATTATATAGCAAATACATACGCAAACTATATCAGTATCTATCGGAGATAACTGCAAGATGTTTTGTAATTTACAGCAGTTATTTCACTATAGAGCCTAACCTTTATCTAAGACAAAAAGTCACTCTTTAGACCCTACATACAAGTTGTATGCATCCATCACCCTCATGAAAGAAACAGTATTGAAGTAATTAGTGTTAAGTTGCAACTTCTTTCCTTGATAAAATCTGAAACAAAAGATTTTCAAAACAACACTGCATTTAAAGCTTTTTTTTTTTAAAGTATTTCAGTTGTTTTTCAATATGGATGCATTCTCCTCAAGGGAAGAATGATTTTGCACCTGTTATCTATTAATACATTCAATATGAATAAAATAGGTGAAGCAAAAGTCATTATTGTCCCACAGTAGAAGGTTAATTTAGAGGAAGTTTAAGACAGAGAAGCTGCCTAATATGAAATACATAAACTGATATAATTAAGACACATTTTTATAAGCATGTATTCTGAACAAAAAAGGGTACAAGAGTATTCACCTGAGATAAAGCTAGTATTTGAATATTTTTTTAAATCTTAGTAGCAATGAGTTTCGCTTGAGGAAAGCTACTTGAAGTTCTAAAATATACATTTTACTATTATACAATATATGCAGTTTAAGTAGTTAAGATTGATGTTAACATAAAAGTCCTAGCCAAAAAGGAAAAAAAAAAAATCACAGTGAGTATCAATATTGTTAGTTATAAAATTTATGCTACTTCATAACTTCTAAAAATCATAATGGTTATAAATTTTAAACCCATTCTTCTAAAAGTGATCTCTTGAGTACAACCTTTAAGTAGCAATAAACTAAAGCATAAGAATTAGCTTATTACAATTTTAATATATACACATTCACTGATTTAGAAAATAATCAAGCTTTGGAAAAAACTTACAAAATTTATTATTTTTGCTTGCACTGGTTAAAATAATGAACTACCTGGTTTTTTTTTTTTCAATCCCTAAATGAAAAGAGGTGTTTCCTGAATGTGTAATGAAAAACTGTAGTATTGAATGTCACTTAGGATTAATTTAACTGCAATTTAGAACTGCCAAAAAGATGCATTTGTAAGGATTTTAAATACACTTTCTGTTACCAACTTAGGTTGATCAGCAGCTTTTGTTCACTCTCAGAATCCTTCAAAAGGGGAAACTCAAAATAGGAAAAAAGGCATATATAAAAACAGTAAACACTGACCTCCTGAGGTTCCTACAACAAAAATATTCAAGTAGAAAATCTACACCATTACTTAGCAGCGGCTATTTCTGTAGTTGAGCACACTAACAGCACTTTATTCAGTGTGTAAGGAGCAAATGAAGTAAGCCGTGCCTTTAGCATGCCAAGAGGCAGAAACACTGGAATGTAACAAAGACAAACTCACAATTCTACCAGTATAAACATTCGGTCAACATTCAAGAACTGTCAAGACTACACCACAAGAATTAAGATGCTTTTTATATATCCCATGATGCAATAATTTGAATCATTAACTGTTAATGCTGATTCAGAACTTTTCTTACCTCATGTTATAACCTAAATGGCTTCTGCAAATCTCTGCACTATTTTATGCATTACAAATACAGATTATTAGTTTTAAAATATACCAAGAAAGAACTTACGGATATCAAAGACTATTCTGTCAGTACTGTTTATTTCTGCCTTCATCGCTTTCTTTGCTGTTATACCACATCAGCTCACAAACACCTATTAAAAATATGTATGTACAAAAGTGGCATCATAAGCTAACCTAAGATGAGGTGGAGTGGTTTTTATTCTTTTTGGTTAAAGGGACTTTCTGACACTTTAGGGAGTTTAACTAAATTCAGATTCTAGCTGCAATGCTACAGTATTATTTAGGTAGGTTTCTTATTTTATGAATGTTTAATTTCACTTCCTTCTGAAATTCTTCCCTAATGCTTAAGCAAACTCAAAATTAACGTTAGTTCATGTCTAAGATAATTTCCCACCTTGCTTACTAAAATTTGAATTTTTTTCTTTCAGAATTTGGGTTTCGAGTGGTTTTAGTGACTAAAACTTTTATTTCAGAATCATTAATCAAGAATAAATTTTATATTTGCTATAAAAACAGCATAATTTGAGAGAAAGTTTTCACGTGCAATTTTGACCAAATTGAATAAGTACTATGTACTCGCATTATTGAATGTACTTCATACAGTACATGTCCAAACTACTTTCAGGCATAGTCATTCAAATTTGCAAAGCCAAAAAAAGAAGGAAAAAAAAAAAGTGGTGGTGAATGGTGAGCGAGGGTGGAACACGTAAAAATGTGCATGCTGTCATGCATAAAAAAATCCCAAAACTCTTTAAACAGCACTTAAAAATTCACACTCACACAGTTCAAACTTCAGTGCAATGGCTAAATCATTCAACACTCAAAGAAGAGAACCATGCAAAGAAGAGTAAGTTCTTAAACAGAAAAAACACCCACAAAAATAAAACAAAAATAAAAACAAACAAACAAAAACTGTTATCCAGTATCCATTCCGCAATGCAAAGGTGAGAAACTAAAACTATAAATCCCCCCCGACCAACAAAGGTAAAAAAAAAAAAAAAAAAAAAGTCAAATCTCTCCATTTTCCTTTATCATCATGGGATACTCTTTAGGCAATCTAAATTAAGAAAGACTTGCCACTTTTAGATGGACACAAGATCAAGTGTACCAGTTAGGATTTCACATTCACAGTACATAAGAAAATACACATGGAAGGAAAAGTAAAGGGTTAACTTAACGAGGATTTATTCACAGGAATACATGTAAGTAGAGAAAAAAAAACACAACAGAAAGCTAAACAAATGAAATGAAGAGGATCCAAACCAACTTTCACTCTGTAGCTTTAAACTTGCACCCTTGTGCATTTAACTACATCACAAAGGGCCACCAACATGCGCCGATACAGTGTAGATACCCTGCATTACATCCAGGAACTTAAACATCTCTTTAAGATCATGCTTTGAACAAAAAGAAAGCATAGAAGGTAATATGTTGAGTGGGAATAAACACAAATATAGCAATCATGTCATCAACTTCTACAATTGTCTTACGTGCCAACTAACATTTACGCAGCCTTTAACAGGTCTTACCATGTAACTCATTTTAGAGGTTCTGATAAAATCACTAGTATATAACCATGCAGAAAGCACATCACACTGACAGCACAGAGGCAAATATTTTGCACAGCTATATCAGCTTTCCACATTGTGCAGGTTACACACAATACAATATCAATCTTATTCTTAACAGATCCTAAAAGGTATTTCAAGGCCTAATTGTAAACTACAGTACTTTATATCTATATCCTTAATAAAAATAAAATCCACAGAATCTTAGAAAAGGAAATTTAAATGCAGGGCTATATTGAATTGGTAAACTGCAACACAAAACTGGCACAACATAGGTAAATGTATACCAATTTCACTCTGTGATGCAAGCATGCTACTTTCCCACTAATTTAAATTACTTCTGATCACTATGAGCCAGAATGCATGCCTGAACCTTAAACTGCACGTTAAGAATAATGCCTTACTCTAGAAATTAAATCTAATGAAGTACAATAATCAAATCATATCCACTACTTTTAATTTTTTAAATGTAAAAATTAAGATGTCAATCTTTCCTTTGAAGTGTCCCTCCCCTTACCCCCAAAGCAAAAGGAGTGACTCATTTGGCAGCTTGCAGGTTTCTTCATTTTGTCAAAGGTAACCTTTATTAATTTATGATGGGGTTTCTGTATTGTACACTGCAAGTGCCTGCTCCTAATACAGACACAAGCTGCATTTTAACTGTACTAACTTCATTTGTGTAGTTCTTCATTAACATGCAAATACCTAGGAATCCCACCAAGCAGGATGAAATAATGTAGAAAACCCTTACTTAAAAAAATTAAAAAAAAAGAAAGCCTTTTACTGTTTGTGACCCCCATTCTTAGGTTTCCTGTATTGTGCGCAAAATAGTTTTCCTCTTTATGTATCCCTATGGTTCAATTATATGGTTCCTATTTTGGTACAATTCCCCACAATATTCCAGAATGTGCTGTTTTGTGAATAGACTTTTTTTTTTTTCTTTTTTCCTTTTTTTTTTTTTCTTCTTCACATCCAGTGCAGAGTTGTAATAGGAGACAGATTTCCACCTACAAAGGCTCCAGATGTTAAAACATTTCCCAACATCGACTTAATACAGTGACGGCAACACCTCCCTCCCGCCCCTCCCAGTAGGGTTGGGATTGTACTGTATTCCCTACTGGTTTACCCTTCCCCCCAGTAAAGGGTAACATTTTCCCTGGGTGCAGAGGCTCCCTCATAGTCTCCCAGACTGAAGGACCTGTAAAATGAAGAGATAAAGGGATAGTTAAACCCTATTTCCAAGTTTAACTGACATAGCTGTGCATAAAAGACACCATCACCAGAAAAGAGCCCTTTGCTTAAGTAATAAAGGCCAATCCTCAAGTTCAAAATAAAACTGTGCCTAGATTTGTCCTTTTAAATTTGTTTTAAAAGGATCACATTTATAAAAAGTAAAAGTATTATGCAAGAAGCAATGATGCATGCTTTAAAGCTGCACTAACAGTTCCACTCTTGCAGCTCAGCTTGGATTCAAGACAAAAACAGTTCTATGTATTTTAAAAGCCCTCTGTATTTGAACCCTTTTAGTCCAAAATTGTAGGATGGTTAAGACATCAAGAATAGGATCATTGTATGAAAGCTTTCCTGAACTAACAATTTCATTTTCAGGCTGATTAAACACAATGGTGATAGTGACCTCTCAGTTCAAACCGGACAGTGATGAGGTTCCTCCTCACTAGGAGGAAAAACACTCACCCCAAACCCTGTAAGTCAGAATGAAAACTCTGTAATTCAGAAACATGTAAATCTTTGAAATAAGTTCATTTTTCTATCTGTTGTTCTGATCGAACATATAATTCAAACAGGGTATTTTATATCACTCCGACTTGTAAACAGCTATCCATTCAACACAGTAACAGCATTGCATGATTTAATCCCATAATTTCAGTACAAAAATTCTAGAGCAAATATCAAATAATAAAGATGAACGAATGAAACTTAATCCATCCTTACTTTTATCATTATTACTATCAAAGATTATTATTTAGTATCATAATTACAATAACCTTCCATAGCATCACACTGTATGTGTGAACTTCTTTACACAGTGCATAGGAACAGCATAAAAAGCAAGAAGGTATGAGGCATTATCCCAGAATACACATCAACCACTCTCTGCTGTATCTGAAGCTGTCATTCTCCATGACATAACTGTAAAAGTTCCAAACTGGTGTATAAAGTGGGACATTGCAATAACAAATGCATCAAGCTCCCCAGAACATCAGGCTTTAGAGTCAGTAAAATTAAGGATTAACTTTACTCAGTGCAAAGATGACCTAGTATGTACAGAGGACTTCTCATAGACAGTGTCTTAAATTTGCTTACCCTATCCCAGGGAAGCATTCTGGCATAGACCACCTCCACCCACTACCACTCATAGGACACAGCATGAGCACATCTTTCAATGCTCCATGTCTTCAATATGGTGGTTTGAGGATCATATTCATCACTTAGCTTATTAAGCCCAAACAGGCACTTTGCTACAGCTGTACTTCCAACTATGTCTTGACACATCACTGTGCAGATAGTTCTCTCTCCCATACTCTCAAAAACACATCCAGACAACAGCTATTGCTACAGCTACAACCATTCAGGTACACTATCATCCTTTTTTTTTTTTTTTTCTTACAGGAAGAAGAGATATCTCTTACAATATATCTGAAAGAAATGTAACCTGGTCAATGATTAATCAGGTTTCACGTAATGGAAATAGAGGGGAAGCCTGTTTACAACTCTGTTTAATAAAGGTGGTTTGTGTGCTTACCTCTAATTATGGGACTGCAGCTACAGTACATGAGGTTAAACTCCATAGTAAGCTGCAAGGCGCTCTTTTAAGGGAAGAGGAAACTGGTCTGAGAAACGTCTCCAGTTTTCATCCCCAACTTGATTTTTAAATCCATGAAGAATCTATAAATGGGACAGTAAGGAAGAAAGTTAAGACAATTATTAATTGCTCTCCACTTAGGTTCTCACATTTAATATTTAAACAATAGTAACAAACTTAGGACATTTAGTAAAGTCTTATGTAAAATTCACCTGCATTAAGCATGATAGCATCTAGAGTATAGCTATCCAAACAAATTAACAGAAAATCTAATATTATTACTGGATACAGTCACTTGCAGCCTAGAGTTCTGCTATTTAAGAATGCTAAACATTGTCAACTGATAGTTTATAAATTCAGATTATTGTATCCGCACATCTTTGTAAAGATCAGGAAGGAAAGCAAGGCGGAACCATTGCCACTACTTGCCAGGAACTGGCAGGCATTCATACTGCCACAAATGCAAAAGCATCTACTGGGTAGCTGTGTTTTTTCCATCCCCCTCCCAGTCTGCACCACAAAGTCAGTAAAAAGTCAGCTATCCACTTGAAAAACATGGATCCACATCAGTCAAAAGCCAGTACTTAAAAAACAAACAAACAAACTCCTTTCAATCTGAGTCTTCCAATATAACAAATCACCTAAACTGCCATTTTAAAAGCTACTGCCAAAAAGGCATTATTCTTTGCTCTGAGAAAGGCAAATGTATATATACACACACATTATATATATTTATATAAGATATATTTATATATATAAGCAGATTACATGGCCCCTCTTTCTAGAAAATAACACACAGATCTAAGTTGCAGGCTTTTTTTTTGTTTGTTTTTGAGCACAAGGATACTCAGTTGAGAAATGACCTGTCACAAAAACATCCTCAAAGAGGATGAGGTAATAACGAATTTAAAGCTTATGGTGTCCAGTTTACCCTCAACGCAATGTTCTTGAGGACAACTGCTTCTAAGTAGGAAACAATGACATGATGATAGGGTCACCTGCTAACCACAACCAGACCCTCCTCTCTCCCGCAACAAAGAAAGTCAGATTACCAGCTACCTAAAAGCCGACAAAAGCCACAAATGCTCAGGTACAAATGAATAGACTCTTGTAACAACTTTTCAGTACAGTTTTAATAGGTGAGCTTCAGCCAGGGTCTTGCTTTTCAGCCAATATATATAAATTATAGCCTGTGTCATATCTTAACACCTAGCAGCACAAGGCTTTTTTCTCAGCTTTAGCGCTCCCAAATAAAAGAAACAATGGAACATCCACTAGCAAGAGAAAGCTTTCTAGGACTCCAAAAAAGTTTTCCCTCTCCACATTGTTTCAAAAGCACATATTATTGTTGGAAGTGTTTGTATAAACTTGAAACTGGAATAGAGTAACCATGTATTCAGATTCATCAACACCCACTCAAGGAATTAAGTCACATGTTATCACTTGAAGAAAGGCCCAGCTCCTTTCTTACATAGTAAACAAAATCTAGCAAAAGGGAAAATGCACTGTCAAAAGCAAATATGTCTTTCTATGCCAGGTGATCAAAGCCACTGTTTAGTTCAACTGCACTAACTGCATCTCATGTGGCCTTCTTGAAAAGAACATGAACGGCTACTTGCTGCAGTAAGCTAAGCTCCTTCCCTCCTGGGTTGAAGCATCAGTGCAGAAACATGCACTGAAACTGCTTGGGGCAATCAACACAGACACTGCCCTGGACTACAGTTACTTGTTGTTTTCCTACGGATATTTAAACTCTCAGAGCTCTGCGTTTCTTAGAAGCATCTCAGGTAAAAGTCTCCTATCTAAGACGGAGAAATTTCTGTCTTTGCTCCTCAGCAAGGTATGCAAAATCTCTAGTACCTGTTCTGATCTTCACACTCAGCATTGTTTGAATCATTTGACAATGCAATAGTGACCCATGAACTCAGTAAGTAGCTAAAAGTGTATGTTTCCAATTTAGAGGGCTCATTAAATTTTGATATACATACTCAAAAATACAAAACTGAGAATATTGACCTTTTTTCAAAAAAAACAAAACAACTTCGTCAAAACTAACACGAAGAAAATTATCTGTTTCTGTGGGGTTTTTTTCTTCTTTTTAAACACACAAAGCAAAATGATCGTTTTTTCCCTAAACAATATTGACAGTTTGTCTAGTTTTTGGTCTTGGTATCATTTTTCTTTAAGCTTTGCTCTATTCATTACTCATCCGAAAAAGATTCTGCAGAGGATCAATAATCCTAAAATCTGATTTTTCCACAGGAGCAAGATAAATAAAACAGGACTGCAGTAAATATTTTTTTAGTCGCAACTCGCTATTTTCTCATAATAGTTATTTTTGCGGCTTTTTTTTGCCACAAACAAAACCAAAACATAAACATCCATAACCAAAACAAATTTTCTTAAAAGAAATAAATTTTATATTTATATGAATATATATTTAAAAAGTATTTTCTACATAGTTAGAAAAACAACAAAACAAATTCACCGTTCTTTCAAAGGCAATCCAAAAGTAGGAGGCTGGGCATTACAAGAAGTTCCTTGAGAGGATGCTTTGCAGTATTTAAAAAATTTGGAATAAACTCAGTATATGTAACAAAACATAAAGATAAAAAACTTCAGGTCTTTATGTTGTTTTCAGTTCAAGACTTTTCAAAGTAGCCTTATAATCACAAGAACAGTAAGTGAAAAACAAGAAACAGGAGACCCAGGACAACCAGTTACAATATACTGTCATACTAGAAACATTACCTTACAGAACATGTCTCGAAGATCATCTTTTGGGCTAATCCACGATGCAACAGCATCACAAAAAAAAATAAAGTCCTATAAGATTAAACAATCAGACAGGTTAGAATCCTCAATTTGTAGGTGTGAATGCCATGCTTGGTGTTCATTCTATGAGCTACACAGTGCCTTTGATCTCAATTGACAATTGGTTTACTTTCCCGTCAGTTCAGACAATAATGGTAAATAATTGTATGCATAAGTGTAAGAAAAGAATGTTTGAATGTTTTAAGTTGGTGATCAAATAAAACCAATTACAAAAAAAAACCTCTCCCAGGACATACCTGTCTAATTCTTAGTTCACTGACCAAGTTCAAGAACCAATTATAACAAGCAGCCAACTCAAAACTACATTAGCAACTCTTCTGGCAAGTTTTGAGTTGGGGGAAAAAGAGAAAAAAAATAGCTGTTGTATTTCTTCGAGGAAGAGTCAGAATTTTGGGACACATGATGTTTAACATTCAGCATTCACCCCCCAAATCTCACTGGCTCCCAAGCATTACCCCCACTACATTGTTAAAACAAATCTTTAATCATTAAGTCAATGATGTATATTTTTGGATGGAAACTGAAGATAACTACAGGGAAGGAAATGAGTTAATGAAAAAGTCCTTAAGTCCTTCCTCCTTAAGTTGTATGAAAGAACAAGCGGACAGCAGATGAGGGCAATGCTTAGCAACAGGCATTAGAAAATGAGCTGAACATTTTTAAAACAAGACAGATGCTTGACACACGCATTTCAGGGAGAAAGACTGAAAGCAGAGGAAAGAGGGA
>NW_010584370.1:17648-46770 GCF_000705375.1 Tinamus guttatus | reverse complement strand
GGAGAACAAGAAGGGGTGTAAATAAAAAAAAAATCTATTTTTTATACTGCTATACTATTCCATAGCATACTTCACAGTGAGTTAAGTATTTACTCCTAAATTATCCCTTTAAAAATGCAATACCTACAATATGCCAAACATCTAGCTAATTTTTCTTCAAGTTCACCTTCCATACTAGACTGGGAAAGAAAGGGAAAGGAGAGAAGGGGTTAGGGAAACTGGAGCTCTTAAGATTCGCCATATTCTGGAGGGAAATGCGCACTGAAAAATCTCTCTCCAATTTATCGCATGTTTAGCTCATAAGAATGCAACTGTAGCACTGAACTTGTATTGTTTTCAATCATGTCAGGTTATAATGACTAAATTATCAGTTTCTCATATGATAATTACCTATCAAGCAAAAAAGAAGAAAAAAAAAAAAAAAGGAAAGATTATCTATTAATAAAAATAGTAAAACAAAAAGACCTCAAGGCATTAATAGCATTTTCCTGTAGTATGGAAGGTGTTCTTCATATCAGAACATGCCCTCTAAAATGCAAAAGAAACAAGCCTCAGAAATTTGGATTTGATAAGGCGTTTATAGACTGCTCCCAATTTTTAAGCAAAAGGTGTTGGCTGGAGCATAAACATGTGTGCCATTGTTAGCCCTTTTTCCAGAAATTTGTTACCAAGTCACCAGACATTGCACATAATTTCAGTTACATTGTGGTGATAATATCCATCACAGATCTAGATTTAATGCATATTTTATATATATATATATTTAAATCTAGTCTTTTTTTGTAAATTAAGAGAGTTAATTTTTTGTTTCTTTGTGCCAATTACGTTTGCTTCAAACACTGGACATTATATATACAGTACACATTATATATAAGTACATGCATACATTAAAATCAGTGTAAAGTAAGGCCACTAGCTCTTAAATGTGTTACTGCATACATTTGTCATCTTGAATAAACAAGCAGAATTTTAAGAAAATACTTAAAACTGTAGATAATGATAAATACAAGTTACACAGTGAGAAAGCAACAATTTTAATAATCTAGATATATGACAGATGATTTGCTGCAAGACTGAGACTTGTAAGAACTTCTGCAAAACTTTTTTGGTTTTGTTTAGAAAAGTCCAATACACACTAGTGAAATTAGTTCTGGTGTGATTTCCTTATGTAATTTTTGTAAAGTTAAAACAGAGAAAAAAAATCCTAATTCCCTTCACCATGAATGTTTCAGTTTTTGGGTACCTGTGTTCTCTAACAACGTCTTTGGCGTGTTGGGTCTGTTTATTATTTCTACGAGCTGGTGCAACACCATTGGAATATAAGGCTGCATCTCTATACCTAAAATAGCCAAAAGACAAAGATTTGGAAGAAAATGTACATTAATATACATAATCTCAATAGATCCAGTACACTGAACTTCACATCAGAGGAAGAATCTCAAATTTAATGTAAATTTCAATGTGAAAGTATCACTCAGAAAAATCAAAACACCCAAAGCATGTCAAAAACAAAAACTTTCAAGAAAGACTCTTAAAAGCAAAAAAGAATCTTACCCATCTGAATGGAGATTTCTCCGATCGCCCAGGTGGCATTGTTGCACACAGAAATGAATTCAGGGTTTAAGTTGGTTCCCAAAATGGGCATGAAATCAGCTACAAAGAACAATATTTTAAAATCTCACCATCATCATCACCACAAAATACAACCATCATGTACCTAATACCATAAGCTCACAATAAAAGTTTTTTGTTTGTTTTTTTTTTTAAACATATAAGCCTATTTAAACGCTTAGTAAGTGTTAAAAATGAATTAACGGGAGCTATATTTCAGCAGTATATTTCTGCTACATAGTGGATTATCCTCGATTTTAGAATCTAAACAGATCTACACAAGCCTTTTCAAAATATGGCTTTGAAAAGGTTCAAATAAGGCTTTACCTTTTTATATAAACTTACAAATACCTTCCCTTCTTCTGGGGATGGAAGTAAGGGGGAATCAAAAACAAACAAAAAAAAAATACAAATACTTCTACATTTTATAAGATAGTTGAACCTTCAAAGCATGTAGAGAGCTACTTATTCAGCTATGCTTAAAAATAATGCCTAGAAAGCAATCAATTCCTTGATGAAAGGCTCTTCAAGAAATTGTTATTCACAAAGGTAAGATCATGACATATGCCTAAATAAATCTTCAGTTCCCAGCCTACTCAAACACTCACTTGGCCAGCTGAGGGCATCTCTAGGGTATTTTAGGGTGGAGACAACAAATATTTTGGAAGTAACTGATGCTACTTCCCTGCTCAAAAATGAATTTTCCCTCTAAGCTTTCTAATTTTAGTACATAAGTAAGTAGTTGTATAGCACTAAATTACGGCAGATCAATAGAAGTTACAAACTGAGGAATTTAATAAAAGAAAGCAACTATTCTAATTAAAGTCTATCTGTATTGCTTTATTCCAGCAAAACAGGCAGCTCATTGTGTTATAAAGTGAAAAACTGAACCTCTTCAATGTCTATTAAAAGGAAAAATATGCATTTTTAAACACAAATAAGGCAAGACTACACTTCTGCTCACAAAGACTCATGAAAACTAACACCACCATAACCAGGCCAGTCACAGAGGCTGGCTTAACAATGCCTAAGACGGCTTCTTACTATTTGTAAAACAAATTATTTAATACATAAAAAGAAACATACCGATGCAAGGCTTAACATGCTGAAAACATGCCTTTGTCAGATCACCTAGCAATGCAAAAGAACTCTGCCGTACCTCAGGCATTTTATCCTACAGAAACAAAAAAAAAAAGAGGAGAGGAAAGAAAAAAAAAATCAAGCAGTAGTTTTGATTCTCTTAAGAAAGAAAATTCTAGGATTAAGCAGGTTCATCTCACCTGCATGCATTGGTACATTAGTGTCAGGATATTGCTCCGAGCCACTAGCTGTTCAATGTTGCCTCCAAGTCCTTCAGCTAAACCACTAAGCAGATCAAGAGCCACAATCATGAAGTCTTTATCTGGAGCCTCATATTGGTCTGGCTGAGCATTGTGCAACTGCAACAAGAAGCACGTTTTCAAAACTAGTATGTATGAAAGTATGCATGAAAGAAAAAGCAGAGATTCATGCCCGCAATTTCATGTAGACATTCAACAGTTATACTATAAACCCCTCTACACAACCATAATATTACATACTTAATACATTTATTGAAGGATATATTCTGAAATCCTAGGAATAGCAATAGAAAAATACCATGGCTTGTGCAAGGGTCTTCTGCACCAGATTTACACAACGCTGGTAGACAGGTTCACAGTATGGAAGGAAGCCAGATTGCAAGGCAGTAGCAACTGACGACAGGCACTGGAATAAATAAACAATAAAAAAGCCACAAATTTTCCTCATGCTTCCAAGCACTTTTCTACTAGCAGGATGAGAGGTTGAGGTGGGCAGTGTCAGCATTGTAAGCAGGGTCATATAAAACTGATTAAATGAACATAACCTAGGAAATCAGTACTTATTTGCTGAGCCAAGTCAACTGTGAGCTAACTGTAACTCTCTCAAGCATGCCAATTGAGAAAGTTTCTCGGAAGTAGTATCTTAGATGTTGTTGACAAAGTGAATATGAATACAGCAACTACAATATTCACAGCTAACACTTGCTTTGAGCTGCAGCATCTTGCTCACATACAATCCTTAGTATTAAAGTTAGGCTATGGTTTCTGAAAGTTTTCCTGCTTCAGATTTTGAAGGTTTAACAAACAGTTTACATGGTCTAGTTCACGCCTTTGGCTTATCTAACAAAATCTTTAATAGAGGATTGAAAGGAGAGGGAGAAAAAAGAAAAAAAGGTAAAGAAGAAAGAAGCACTTTTTTTTTTCCTTTTAAAAGAATTCCAAATAAATTACTCAAAAACAGCAGAAATCTAAACTTTTTGCTAAACCTTTCTTTCGGCCAAGATTTTCGCACCACATCAAGATTTTCTCCGTTATGAAAAACGCCTAATGCTGTCAGCTTTTATAGCCATATGTCCAAGTAAATGTTTATGTAGCAATGCAAGTTTAATCCCTATAAAAAATTGATAAGGGATATTCAATTTTTAACATTTACCTCTAATAAAGGGAAGAGATCTTTATCTTCATCCTTCAGCATGTTCCATTTATGGATTAATGGAGGCATTAGCATCTGAATATACTCCTGTTTAGGATGAAAATGCATCAGCTGCTGAAACAATTTCAATATATTTTGTTTTTCCAAGCTCAAAATATACTAAGTGTGGAATAAAGAATCACTTAGATTTTTCTTTGGGCAAAAGACAAAATCTGATGTACCCTAACTCAATTACTGTTGCAATCTGTTTAAAATTGATGGCTGTTCTATTGATGAAAGAGGCACATAACATGTACGTATGTTCTATTAATAAGTAAGTACACATGCTACAAAAAATACATGATCTGTCTATGTTATCTGTGCTTTGCCCAAAGGACGTGTTTTTGTGTATGTCTCTCCCACCATCTGATAAAGCACTGTCAGGCAACAATGCACTTTAATACATTTAGAAAAACACACACAGAGAACTGCTTAGTTGCACTGAAAGCTGTTCCCCAAAAGAGATTGGTCATTAGGAATTCACATAACACAATCTACCTACTTCTCCAAAGTTCTTTTTTAGTATCTACACTGTTAAAGGTACCTCTTTTGTCCTGAAAAATGTTCAGACTGGAAAAAAAAATAATCAAATTCAAAAGCGACTACACACAGAATGTGTGTAGTCACAAAGCACACTGAATCTATTTCTCAAAACACTGTGAGTGCTTCTACAGAATAAGGGGTACTCACTGGTTTGTTTAGATGATGTCCTACAGAATCTGCCAGAGTTCCTATAGCATCATAAAGAATGAGCAGGTTTTTATGCTGGTATTTACTAAATGCGAAGACCAAAGTATCAAGTATATAAGCAAGATAAGGAACAAGCTCTGTACAAGCCTCCTCTTCTAGAGTAGCAAAGGCACTGAGGGCAAAAAAACAGGTCAGTCAGTACCTTGAAAACAAAACAACATCACAACACATTGCTATTCAATACAAATTGAAGGCATACACAGGAAAAATCCCTAGAATTACTGTACCAGAACTTACAATACATTAACTGAAATATCAGGAACCAGAAAACAAGCTGCTATATTTATTGTGTGTGATAGTCCCACCTACAAGCCCCAATATCACTGTGCCAGACACCAGGCCAACATCGGATAGCTTTGAGGTCACTGCACAGGGAAACACATAAAGACACAGAAAACAAAGACAGTGCATGAACAATTTTTACCAGCCTTGGCCAAAGCACACATCAGATTGTCTATTAAATGGACATCAGACATAACGGCACAAAAAACAGAAACACATATACCACTTCAGGGAAATATTTAGATTTTAAATCATGAGTTATTAAAAGATTTACTTGCCTTGCTTGTTTCAACCTGAAAAATGGGTGAAAATCCAATTGCTACTGCTACCACCAAACAACAGAAATGCCTTTTGTGCAGTACAACTGTGAATGCTTTAAATGATTAACATCAGTGTCATCTATTATTATGCTTTTTCAGAAAAAAAGCATAAAATGTGAGCAGGAGAACATACATAAGTCCAAGAGCTTTTAGGGCACCCCCAGTTAAAGCAGCAGAAAAAGGAAGTGATATTGGAGATGATACAGAAGTTGGTTATAAAAATTTGTAATACTCTATATTCATTTTTCAATATAGCAGACATTAAAAATCTGTGTAGCTGTTCATTGTAGTGGTGCAATGAATACTCCTCTCCAACTATGATCACCATGTGTCCTTACAATTTATAAAGCTAGCAAGTATGACTTGACTTACAACAGCTGCACATTCCCCTCCAAGCAGATTTCCGTAAGCTGTTTGTTTTTTAACTGCAGGAGTAATTTTAATGAAAATTTACTCTGAAAAAAACCTTTTTAACATTTTTTTTAATCTGTTGGATTATTATTTTAGTATTTCCCTTGTTTCTTTTCTACTACTTCAGCAATTCCCATTTCCTATTGTGTATCTTTTGTAAGAACTGCATAAAGATATTAAGCAACTGCAACACATCTTTTTAAACTACATACACATTTTAACTGTGTTCTGTATGACAGAAGTGTGAACAGAAGTGTTACGCAATTTTACTGAACTCTGTCTCCCTGGATTAAAATCTGTGACACAAATGTTCTTGTACCACCATGTTCATGTTCATTCTGAAAACAACAGAAGATTATCACTTTGAGGAGAGATGTAGGAAATAGCTGGAATCAAAGTAGGAAAATTTGCTAGCCAAATGTTTGACAAGGTTTAGAGACAAAAAGGGAAAGATTATTTAACACACAGATCTTGCTTAATAAATTTCACTGAACTCATTGTATTCATTCTCAGACAAGGATACATCTAATTGCACCTAATACAGGAACTTTGATTCCAGCTTTGCCCTTATGCACTACTGAAACTACAAAAGCACATTTTAAGCACATACTCAGATGCAGACAATGCTTTATTATGAAATACTGCTTTATGAAGAAATCTTGACAAATCTGCTGTGTACAGTCCTGACCACACAAACTGGCATGTAAAACTTGCTGAGCTTCTTGCCCAAGAGGTGCATACAATGCAATGAGGCCTCTACTTAACAAATAAACAAACAGAATCAGTAGACAAGAGCAAAAGGGAATCTTATATCCTAGGATCTTCCTTTCAAGAAGGAGGAGTCTCTCTCTCAACAAAATTTAATACAGCAAATGTTTAAAAGCCACATATAAGCAACCTCAGTTGCCAGGTGTACGCAAGAGGTATATAAAACAGGTAGTAAGCCAGGCAGAAGCAATGCCAGTAAGTCAATGATAGGATGGTTTCCATTGTTACCTGTACTGATTGTATATAGACATATAAAAGCCAGATGAACAGTGTCAGTGATAATGGTGTTGTCAATGAAACATGCAACTTCAAACACTGAAAAACCCAGGTGTCACATACAGGTAGCTTTCTTACACTGCAGTATATTATTTCAATTCAGTGCTTAACACTCTATGAAATCAAACCAGTCGAGACAGACATACTTTTTCATTTTTATCAGAACTCAGAAGAAATTGTGACTAGGCCACGAACTGAACTTAATTTAACAGGAAAAAAGAAAAAATGAAATGGTGGCTAAAAATGGAGTCATGCATTTACCAAAACAGGCACTAAAAGAGCACCCCATGAAAACACAATGCCCAAAGGAGTGCTTTTTGCTGTTTTACTCACCTGCAGGCAGCTTCTTGTACTCTCTTGTTGCTATCCAGGATGCGCTTTAGCAACTCGGTCATTAATGGCTTCAAGTAAGTGTCTGGGGGCTGGCTAACTACCCAGTGTGCATAGCGACTAAGCGTCCAGCAGGTGATGGAGCGCACAAGAGCCTTTTTGTCGGAGAGGCACTGAATAAGGTGAGGGATCAGCTCAGGAAGATATGGAATCATACCCTGCATGCAGCCTGCCAGGAAAACACCATATCGCATGGCACGGTTAGCAAGAGACAGCCTCCATTTATTTATTTCTTGAAATGCAGTAAAACGTTTCACAACATATCACATACAATCTACCTAATTCACAGTTAGCTCTTTACCATAAGCAATACTTAAAGTGCCCAGTCAATTTTACATGCTTCTCAGTCATATTTCTACTTCAGTGCTTCTCTGATCTCCAGAACAGAGGTTCTGTTTTATTACCTGGAGTACAGCAAGTAC
This sequence comes from Tinamus guttatus, assembly GCF_000705375.1. Next base: position 39,008 of record NW_010584370.1, on the reverse strand, counting down.
ATTCAAATAAACACATTTGTACTAATCCTACCAGAAACATCTGTCCACTCAGTGACACCCCTTCCCACAAAAAAATATGAAAAACAGATTCAGCTTTGAGAGCAAATAGTCACTTCATTAAAAGTGATTCTTAGAGATATTTTTTGTTTTCTCCTAGTTTTACACAAATATTGGCCACCAAAAAAAATCTACATCTTAGGATCAGCAAGGGCAGAAGTAACAAGTTGAGGTTTGCCACAAGTGCCTACTTTTGCTTTGTTTGACTGGAAATCAAAACCAACAAAAAAGTTCTCTAGCAGCAAAGAAAAAGATACTATGGTAAAACAAGGACAATCCCGGCATAGTCCCAATATACTACTTAGGTTTCCAAAATGCAGAGAGAAGCAGGAAACACTGGCAAAAAAATCCGAGCCTTTGAGTAAGTACAAAGAAACTGAATCACTGCATTTAACTTGGGAACCACAAAAAGCAGGTCAGTAGACTCAAGTCATGGGAGTACTGTCTTTTCCAACTTTGAAAGCATTAAATGAAATTAAGGCTTAAAATTGAGTGTTCCTTCTACATCTGGCCAAGATAATATTTTATGACTGACCTATAAGTATCTACGGCAGAGTCACAACAGGGAAGGAGTAATGGAAATGATCAAAGTTATTTAGCCTCCCAACTATATATAGCTTTGAAAACGAAAAATCAAGCAAAAACCGCAGTCAGCAAGTAGCAGATGCAGGTTTTAATCAACACACTGAAAAAACATCAAGAAAGACATAGACTTATCCGCATGAGTAAATCCACTAAAAGGAATTACAAAGTTTCTTTAGAACCAGCCAAAAATCTCAACAGCCTGACAGGTGATGCCAGCTTACCTTCAGCAATTGCTCCAAGAACAAGAATGCCAGATTCTTTGACTACCCATTCTGGGTGGAAGAGCAATTCCTTCAAAAGGGGCAAGATGTGTGGCAGAAGTTCATCACGAAATACATTGGCCAGGACATCTAGAGCAGCAGCAGAACATTTCCCTGAGGAGAAATAATGGAGCATTAATCTCTGCATACTACTCAACCCCTCTTAGCCAGACAGCATGATCCTTGTTTTAACTTTCAGCTGCAAGTAGAGTCTCCGGGCATCAAGAGGAAGAACACCTCTAAATTACTACAAGACACAGTGGCCCACTGTGCTCTGGTAAAAAACTGTGGCTCTTCATGTTAGCTTTGCTGCACTTACATAGCCATTAATAAGACTTATACACTAGGGATATAAAAACACAAAGATAAGAGCCCCAACATTACACTGCAACATTACATACTTTACATAATTTCAGAATGGAGTAACATTAAGGAAGAGGGAAGGTCTGCGATGTGAATGTAACATACTAACTAAAACTAGAGATATGGCAAAAAATACTAGAAAACACTAGAAAACATTAGAACTTTTTTTTTTTTTTTAAATCCAGTTCAAGAGCGATCCATGGGTCAAATAAAGCATAAAGCTCTAGAGACTGCAAGGAAAGTGGTTTCTATACTAAATCTTATACTCCAGTCCTATTTCCTAATACACCAACATAAGGAAAAAGATCACACACAAAAATGGTTGTAGATGTCTTTATGAGCTTCTATTTGCTACAAGTATAAGATTAAAGAAACAGCAACAAAAGCTTCAAAAAATGATTCAGAAATCCTTAAATTTGGCTCTGGTTGTGGCATTATCGTGTTTAGAAATCTAATACTAAGCTTGTTTTACAAAATTGCCTATATTAGAGAATTTAAACTACACTTATGTGCTCAGGATCTCACTTCCTTCTAAATTCGTCAAAAAGCATCCACCTGGAAGGTGTACGCAAGACAGGTATCAGAGCTAACACTCAAAAATCCTGAACTCAACTCAAACTGCTAGTAAGCCCCCAAAGGCACAGAAATGTTCCACCCGGAAGGTAACAACTACCAGAACAAATAATAAACTCCATTTTTTTTCTACTCTGATCCCAGAAATAGGGCACATTCATTTTCCAGTTTCAAATAACAGACATTTTCTTAAACCCATTGATACATGTCAATACAGACTTACTCCTACCTCCCTCCTGCCCTTTCCCCTTCCAGTCACCATTCCTGGTCAACTTTAGCTTCCTCACTAAAACTCTGGATCAGAGTGCACCCTCTCCCGAATTAAAATATTTTTTTCAAAAAGTTGTATTTAGTTCCTTCATATCTCCAAACAATGGTGACAAAAACAGCTTTGTGGATCTAGAGCTATACTGTTTTCTAATTAAGGGATTTTTAGAAAAGGAGCATACTTATGTTCATATTTTCTTCTAAGAAAACAATAATAAAAATCCAGATATGACTCAAAGTTGTTCGATGCATAAGCTTTGAGCTACATTCATCTATCACAAAAAAACAGTATTCTGGAAAATAATTTTATGTGGACATGTCTGAATTTTCAACCTGAAAGGAAGGAACAAACTTTTCTGCAAGACCTTTTCACCACACACCGAAAAGGACAAAACAGTCCAAAACAAAATAAAATGAATGGGTTGAGAAGCTTTTGAATGAAAGCTGAGACAGACACAAAGATCAGGTATTCCATTTCTACACCTTAAGAGTTCAACAAAGTAGCTCAAAATAACGTATTAAGTTGTTGACACTAATTGCAATTTCTTATTTTTATGAGAAAATGTAACTGTGGACTCTGGATTCAAAAGGAATATATATTTTATCAGATCAATCCACAACATCAAACAGGTTTCCAACACTCCCAAGCTGTCAGACTTTATCATCAATCTTACAAACCATAACTGAGAATTAAACCGTTACATGGACAATGACCTGAGAACTTGCTCTACCTTTTCAGATCGTTAGCAGCAGACTCGATGGAAAGAGAAAGTGGTCATCACACATCTCACAGAAACAGCCAAAACACAAATCTTTTACTGCTTTGGAATGAAGCTGCTTGATGGCAAAATATATTTATGTCAGATTTATCAGAATTCCATTCACAGTCTTAACCGTGCTTAACTGAGCTTAAAAAACCCATTAGGGGTGTTTTCTTTCTTTGCCATATTGACCTACAGATCCTATGACACATATAGATCATCAGGACTGTGCTTTGTCTCTTCATAACTTAAGTTCTATATCCTGCTCAGAAGCAAATCTCTCGCGTATAGAAATAACTACTGGTAATTGCTGGTACTAGTAGTAGTAGGTTCAAATGGGGAAAAAAAAATAAAAGCAAAACAATAAAAAAACTACACAGTCTTAACACGGAAGAGCAAAATACAAAAAAAAAAAGCATTACTTAGCTTCCTCAAGCTAAGATCAATATAAAACTTTTTTTTAAAAATGTGAGCACAGTTTTTATATTAGCTTATAGAATGAAAATTCATAACCAAAAAACCTCTGTTAAATTGCATCCAGTAGATACTTGCAGCTCCATCTGTCATATTCAACATAAGAAATAAGCCTACAGCTGGCTAGTTTTTATTAGTGCAGATACAAAGGTAAGATTTGTTACACATCTGAAAAACTGCCTGATAGCTCTGCTTAAAACCAAAGCTTCAGTACTGCTACACAAGAAATAGTTCTCTTCTAACTGTGGTTGTCATATTATACAGTTACCTATATTTTAAAATATTTTATTCATTATTTTCACATACTTAAATTCCAGTCAGAAATAGTATCATCGTCATCATCAAGTTCATCATCATCATCATCATCTTCAATACCATCTTCAATACCATGCTGCTGTGTCATCACACCATGCTGCTGTGCCACTGTTCGCGAGCGATGAAAGCGAGGTCTTATGTCCTGCTCACTATCCGGAATTGCTTCATCTTCTTCGACATCCCCCTGTCATCAGAATGGCTTAATCAGATAAACTAGTACAACTATAATGCTGAAAGACACTAAGAATGTAATATAAAATTTAGTTGAAGATTGTGTTAAGTGTATTAAAGATTCACATGCCTCTTTTGCTGCCCAGGTAACTAAAAATGCCATTTTTCCTGTATTTTACTATAGTATTTCCCAGGAAAAAGAAGGGGAAGTATAACAAAGATAATTAGGAGAAAGTCAGGTGAAAAGTTTGAGAGAAATTCTTGTAGTTGGTTATATTCTAAAACATTTTATTTTTTATTTTTTTGAACAACAACCAGTGTCATTCAGTGCAGAAAGTCATTAGGGCTAGTTCTGAGCATTCTTTCTCAGCTGCATGAGCAGTAATTCATGAGCAATTTTGAGATGGGTAGGGATAGTGACCAAGTCCACAGATCCAACAATAGCAGACACAGTAACAGCAGCATTTAGATACTGGAACAACACAGGGTGCCCCTATAGCCAGTTCTCCACAACACAGGTGGTAGAGACCAGATCTGTTCTGCCAGCTGAACCATTCTGAATTACAGGTCACATGTTAAGCAGATATTCTTAAAGAGTATAAGAAATTGGTGCTCACCTTCAACAGAATAATATCTATCTCTGAATATTTCATACCATTTACCAGAACAGGTATCAGCCTACAAAGAAAAAGGATACATATCAGAATAATACATAAAACAAGCCAATTTCCAGTTACCTGGACCGTAAGTTTGGTTGCCACACAAAAACCTCAAACCAAAAAAACGTAGCTTATTCACAAAAACTAGTACCTAAACCAAACTGCATTTATGAGGTGTATCAATATTTTAATTACAAATTACTTATTACTTTCAAATCACAAACTCTAGCTAGCCAATTGGAGAACCAAGTTTTACACTTTAAAAAATGGAATACCCTTCGATATGATGAAGTTTATCCAGAAGTACCTTCCAAAAACTAAGTCTAAAGCTTTTGAATAAGAATTCAAACTCCCACAACATACGTGATAAATAAGTACTAGAGAGTAAACATGTCCCAGCCAGCCTTAGTTGGCTATCACATGTCACTATACTTGTGTCTGAGGGCCCTATCCTACCTTGCTAATCTTGAGCATCGAAGTCTCACTACATTAACCCTCGTTCATCTTTTGTGGTTATTACTTCAGTCCCCAACATGGAAAAGACCTTGACTAAACTGTCCTAGAACTTCACCCAGTTATTAAACTGGTTATGTCTATGGACTACAATTACACAGAAGTCTAGGCTGTGCAAACGAAAAGAATACTTTCTAAAGTAAAATATCCCAATGGCATATTACCTGCAGAATTTTTAATCAAAGAAAAGATAGCATTCAAATTAATAATTAATACCAATTATTTAGCATTTTTCCAGCATAACAGTCTACAGGCTTTCTTGTAAAATGCACAAGAAAAAGACATTATACATCCCACAAATAAGGTTTTTTTTTTGAAATATTTTCCCATCTTTAATATAAAATTAAGAGCATTATCAAGTATTGATGGACTTCTTATAGAACTCATTTGTCAATCAAGACCCAGCAATAAGCAAGATATAAAAAAATCACAGAAAAGGATATGCAGTATTACTCTTCTCCTACTGTGTTATTATAACAATTTCATAACTTCTCAAAAATGGTGTAGGAGGGTGATGTTAATATCAATGCCCATATTGGTCAGGGGAGGTTTAATACCAGTCACCTCCCTTAAAGTGGGAACGAGGTTGGAATGAAGAACTGTGCCATCACTCTTTTGCCTTTCAAGCTACCAGCGGTGAAATTAAACTATTCTAAAATTTAAAAATCGTTTTTTCATAACACCATCTCTCCTGCTTTCAATTCCTATGCCTCAACAGCTACAGTAGATGGTTTAATCTTAGTTCACTTTCTAATTGCTTTTGAAAACTGAAGTTTTGCTATTTTTATTGCTTCACATTTACAGTGCTCATCTCTCATCTATTTGCTCAAAATTTTGATCAAGAAAACACAGTCAGAGAAATAACTCACGCAAAACAGCACCAGAAAACACAGTACCTACACAGATACGACAGTATACCAGATGTTAAAGGCAACGTCATATGGAAAGGTTAATTTGAGCTTAAGATCACATTGGTGCATCTTTTCCTCCACCTGAGCTAGAGGCTGACAGGCTTGAGGTAAAGCACCAGTTGGGTTGCTTCTGGATATAATGAGGTCTAAAATCCACAGAAGTCTTTTCAGTGGAATCTGTTCTACTGTCATTTATGTAGGGGAGCTATGAGAAAATTCTTCTAACCAAGCTGAAAAACTGATATTATTTTAATAAAAGTATATAGAACACTGAAATTGAAGTTTAAAGACAACTATTTCAAAAATGATTAATTGTAGCAATCACTAATACTTACTTAGTAAGATGCCGACATAATACATCTTTACAAATTGGCTGTTCAGCCAGGGTCAGCCAAAACTCACAAGCCTCCAAAGCCACATTTTCATCTTGGTCCTGTGTCCTCTGAAGCATGTACTACACAATATAGAGAGAAATTATTGTATAAGACACAAGAGTTTTAATTGCCCAGTTTAAACACACAAACATTGCAAAGTATCTTGCCAAAACCTGAGTGTGGTACCAGTGCCATGTAACCAGTCACTTCACTCTTGAGTAGGGCTGGGCTTAAGAGACTACTTAAGGGTGCACTGTGAATAAGGTAAGAGAATTTTATTTCTTAATGAAAGATGACTCAGTTTCCAAAATATCCTTCATTACTTAAGTTAGATTGTTATTAGCAAGAAACTACGGACAGACATTTCTCACTATGAACAACAGTTTTCCACGGAAGTTTTCTCTGCCCCTTCGACTTTAACAAAGAAGGTACACCTACATATTTAATATAGAAGTGACAAAAAATGCTTTCATCCAATACATAGAAACCAACTTTTTCCAATGTTGATGATCTGACAGTATATAATTAAGTAGAACTCACAACAAAAAGACAGTCTTACATTTTACTAGTGCAAAAAGCAATTCAGAGATTTCTCTGAATTTTTTTCAGTTGCTTTAAAACATCAATTTATTCCCAAAACTGAACAGAATGGAACAAACATTGCCTCCCTATACTTCCCTATAAAAAATTTTAGTTACTGCTATTGAGAAGTCAAAGAGAAATCCTGTTTTGAGTTGTCAACAAACTGACCATAGCTCTGAAATGCTGACAACAGCTAACTAGCACAGCCATTTCAAGCAAGGCTTCATTAGTACAAACATATTGTAACAACATCTGACATTTTCCCTCAAAGAGGCTGAAAATACACGATTTTGTTATATTCACACAGTGATGAAGAAGACAAAAATAAGAGTGACAAATTGTAATCTAACTGAAGACATTCCTTACGCTACGTTTTCTTCTCTCAATGTGCATTATCTGTGTTACAGTCTCAACTCAGTCAATTTCTCCTGAGAATGATCTGATTAGCCATGTATTTGGATAAATATGCTTTGTGAATATGGCAAGTGCAATCTAGTAATTGAAAATAGGTCCACTACTGACGTAGGAAGTTCTTAGGGGAAAAAAGAAAATCCCAAATCAAAAACAATGCCATGCCATCCAAAACAATACCAACAAAAAACACATATTTCTGGTCACCTGGAAGTACAAAATCAAAACAAACATAAAACTCAAAACACAAAACCAAAGATTCCCATGTGCTCTGGAAACACAGCATGAACATTATACTAAATCTGTCGTTTTCAAAGTGATGTTGTTCAAACTGCAGTCCCAGAATCACTGCTGGATCATTAAGAATTTTACTTACTTAAAGAAATATCAGATTCTTCATTATGTATATAGAGCAGCACATGGATACATGTTTCTCTTCACACCTACTAAGAGCAGTCACCATCAGCAGTGTTGATCTTGAGAAACATTCAAGCTTCTAAGGAGCACAAAAACCTCCTGGTGCATGCTGAACAATAGCTACAGTTCTTGGATATCATTTGCACATACCATATATCGAACCATAAACGAGCTGTCTAATTACTTCTAATTACTTCTCTGTCTGTAACTGAATATAGAGGGAAACAAACTCATTAGCAGCTCAGAGAGCTTCACAACCATATAGCCTAATATGCCTTTCCTTATTGTGGTCAACACATCCGGAAAAAAAAAAAAAAATGTATTGACAGCTTCAAAGTGAAAACTGAGGCTGTATCTTGACTGCCTGTCTTATCAACATGGTCCTCCCTCTTGTGGGCAAAAAATGCCTGGCTGCTCCACAGTATAACTGATCCTGGCCATTTCAGGATCGATTACCTTAGTGAAGACAGGTAACTGCTGAATGCATTGTCAAACAAACGTCAAGTCAGCAAGTAGCTAAAACGAGTTTTACGGCCTCAACCTTGATGGCAAATCAGAAGCAGGCAAGTGTTAAGAACGATATACATGTTTCAATGCATGTCTTTTATTTGTCATTATTTCTAAAACTCCAAAAAGTTTTTGCATGTAATTTGAGAAACAAGACTCACTTCAACTATACTAATCATATGAGGAAGAAGGCGATCCATTCGAACGTCCAGCAACATTACCAAAGCACGGCAAACGTTTTTGCGAACTTCAGGTTCCTCATCACCAGCCAACGCAAAAAGATTCTGTTGGAAAGCAATACTGGTTGAAAGGGCTTGATTTTTCCAGTGCATCTTTTATTTAAATTGATATCATCAGTGAACTGAAGAATGCAGTACTGTTCCCTTCCCAACTCTGTACCTCACTAGAATACCACATTATATCCTAAAGGCACCCAGCTGAGCAAAGAACTTCTCATAATCTCAACAACATTCATAAAACACACGATCAAAACATTAAGACACTACCACAACATTATTTCCTGGATTTTTTTTTAAACCTAAATTAGCATCTAGAGTCATAAAATTGCTTCAGTTATTAACAGTTGCCTATCAGGTACTCCAGATAACTCCAAATACAACTTTTCTAATCCATATTCAGCAGCATTCAGAGATCCCCATCATCTTAGATGGGCTCAATGAGACAATCCTAGGACAGAAACTTTGCCTCAGTCCATCACAGGTGACAGACCTGTGTCATTGCTTTTACATCTTTACAGAACGAGAGATTCCACTTATGGAAAGGAAGCATCTCTACTGCTTCCTGAGCTGGGACACCGTTTGGACTGACGAGCACAAGCATATGGAAGGAACTGCACTGACTTGGGGTGGATTTGAAGATAGGGATGGGAAACCAGATCCATGAGGAAGTTGGGTATTCTGGAGCACTATTCAAAGCTCTCAGTAAGGTAAATCTGAAATTTCAAATTAAAAAAAGCTAACAAAACCTCTACAGCAAACAAGAATGCACACTCACCTCAATAAAAGAATCTATGTGCAACATAAGAGCTTGAGTTCTGCTGATGATAAATTGATTGACACATGCAACAGCATGGGACCTACAAATGAAACAATAGACACATGTTATTTTTTATGTCTTAAAATCCTTTTCCTAACCTTTACACAGCTTAGGAAATAAAAAGAAAACAACACAGTGATCAAGTATTTTCTAAAAGAAAAGTGAATAATCTGCACATTAACGTAAGCCTCTCACCATGTTCTCAAGGGGGAAAGAGATAATGAAAGTTGGTTTGCAAATTCTTCCTCATTTTTCATAAAATTCCCCCACACACCCAGATGCCTCCAGTTTGCAAGGAAAATTTCCCCAAATCTTGCATTTTCTGAGAGAAGACAGAGTTTAAGTACCACCTGATATTCTAATGTATCTAATAAATATTTTAAACTAATTATTAAATAAGCAAATAAGCAATGTCTACAAAAAGTACCTATTTATTTACTGGTGCATGGAATCTCAGTGCCTTCTCGTATTTGCACATGCAGGATCACTTAAAAAAAGATTTAGAACAATTTACACAGTTCTAAAATATCAACCTTGATGTTCACGTAAACAAAATTTTCAACGCATCTAAACCTACCTTATTTTTGGACTGCTGTGCTTGAAGAACTGTAAGAATTTAGGAATCATGATATTGAGTGGTCGATCCAATACATCACTATCTAAAATTTCAGCAGAATCTTCACATATTTTCTGAAGAGCTCCAAATGCCCCCTGTTCGAAAAACAAACAAAAACCACAACACTGTTCATTCAGTTTTTGAAGAAAGCACTTTAGCAGGTTTTATTTATAATATGTAACTTTTAGTACTACAGCACAGGTAGAGCAGTTAAATTGAAACATCTTCAGGGTCTTTTTAAGTACTTTATATCTTCATTGTAAAATCTCAAGCTGAGTGAGTAGATAATCTATCAATAAATTCTAATTTTAAATTTAGCATTCAGTGGTCATCTAGTCAATCCTACTTAATGTGCTTAAAGGCCAGTTTGCATTTCAAAAATAATGAAATACTGGTATGCAGTTGTGATGAGGTAAAATAGTAAGTAACAAATTAGAGCCACTTGTTCTCTTAGGGATATACATGGTATCTCTAAAGAGACATAAAATAGAAAATCATGATCTGAATTTGATTATTTCAAAATAAGTATCCTTACCTCACAGGTATTGTAATCTTCAGAATCCAACAGGCTGCAAAGCTTTGGTAAGAGCTCAGGCCAATTCTGTAACTCCCCTTTTGAGGCAATAGTTGTTATCAGAATGCCTAAGTGAATTGGATATATGGAAAAGAAAATCATCATCATGTTAACTGGTTTTGTACCAAGTTTTCTTCTCTCAAATAACTATGGAGCTAAGAATTTTTTTTTCTCTTCTTCCTGTTAAGAACCGGTAAGTATAAAAAGAAGGAGGTACATTCAATTATAAATACTACTGAAGGGCTTGGGAATCCAAAAGATGGATGTTCCTTCCTGCTACTACTACAAAGGATTGAGACATGTCAGAAATTGAGCAAAAAGTAATGCCAATCAAATATATAATCATATCCAAACACTGCAGACAGGTTAGGCTCCGAATTTATTAAGCACTGTGCAAAACTCGACCTCTAGTGAACAGAGTATCCACCTTAAGTCACCTCTTGTTTATTATGATACAAAAAGGCACAGATATCAAAAGTGTTTCACTTCTGAAGTCAGTGAATGTCAGTCAATGTAAGCCAGTAGGAATTTCTCTGTTCACAACTACAGTGTGCCTACACAAAATGTTAAGGACATATTCTAAGATCACAATACCTACTAAGAGTTGACACACTATGGCAGGTTATCCAGAGATCAGCTGTTCATTTGGCTGATCCAGATCCAGCCAATAGAGTGGATAGTCCAATGAGTCACTAACTCCATTTCTGGCACATATAAAAGTCCTAGGGAATAGTGAAGGCAGATTACGAGCTAGGATTATGTTGGATGAGCCCATTTTGCCTCAAGACAAAATGTAACAGTGAAATGTAATCCATAAACCACTACGGAGTTATTCTGATGGGTTTGAAGGTAGAAGAAATTGATACTACTGCAGATAGCAGTCTCCCAAAAAGTAAAAAGCAGCAGCCTTCCTGGTATCATAGAGCTAATGATCAAAAATTCTATCTTTGAAATAAAACTTTACCATCTAAATACACAAGAACACTGAATAATGTTATATAGAAACATGGCCAGTGGTGACCCAAGAGACACTGGATCATGTTCCTTTACTGCTGTCTCCTCTGGAGAACTCCAGTCAGGTGAATCGCTTTCTGATCACATGAATTTGCCCTGAGGTTACCATTCAGACCACCTCATGGAATTACTTTCCCCTGCTCCTTGGTATTATGGAAAAAAATACATAGCTGTGATAATAAAGTTGGAGAGCTCCAGAAGTCAAAGGGCAAAGATGAAGACGGAAGTAAAAGTCATTTTACAGCACTGGAAATTGTTTAGAGTCAGTTCTCTCCTTAATCAGAGCTAAACATAGAGATTGCTAAACACTTACAAAAATTTGTGGAGTCTTAAAAGATTGGTTTTCTTTTGAATGGTTTCACATAAAGCATCAGATGCATTAGTAGGGAATATTTATAAGGGGAATTGGCTAACAGAAGTGTTCACTGATGCACGCAGAGTGCTGAAATAGTTCTGAAGTCAGTTTCCTCAGTCCTATTTTTAGATACAAAAATTGGCAGCAGGCTGAATTTTAGGAGATCCAAGTATAATAATTTTCAGTTAGGCTTCAAGAGATATCAACTGAACTGTAAAATTTTTACGCTCTAACAGAAGAGGAAGCAAAAATAAAGTGCAACCTTTGTATGCCCACATTTAAAAATGTGCATCTGCATCAAAACATGGTAAAGTTGTGGCAATTAATGGAAGGTTTTAGCATTTTTATTTTTTAAACTCTTTACCTCAATAATGTAGCTTCCACATATAAATTATCAGTAGCATCTCCAGTAAGTAAAAGATAGTGATAAGAGCAAACTCACCTACAGTAGCTCTAATTAAGGGGGAGGAATCACCAATGTTGTTCAGACATTCAGTTTTAATGAAGTCAGTCACCCCATTTGGAAAGTTGTGAAAATGTGCTTTTACATTATTCTTCAAGATGAGACCACTCAAGGAACGTGTTGGTTCATCTGCAACAGAAAATAAGTTACACTCAAGACTTCAATCAACTCACAGGATAAGGCAGAGTTCCAGATCAGCACAAAAAGAGCAAAGTCTATAGCGACAGATAATAATCTTTATATCCTCGCGTCTCCTTCCAAAGATACCCAATCATTCATAAAACAAGTTTTTAGGCTTGGAATTAGTATTTCTACTTACCTATAATCAGAATATTAATATGGCCAATTCTACATTTTAAGATAATGTTTTCTAGAAGATACAAGCCAGGAATGGCTTTGCAGTCCTAACATATAGGAGACTCAAAAGCATTTGGTTGGCAGTAGCCATTCTGTCTATACAGACATTCTTACCATGTTACAGTAAGAAACCAATGGCAATCCAGTTTTCCCTTTTAAGGCCTAGAAATTAGGTACTCCCCCTGCCCCTATTCCTACCAGAAACTCCACGCTCACCTTTTCCACAGAATAAAAACAAGTATTGTATTCCAGATACCAACTGTTCTACTAATCTATTCAAATGATCATTAGAAAAGGCAAGGAAAAAAAAAAAAAAAAAAAAAGCTTTAAACAGTGTTAACAGATGTTATGTGTTAGGCTGCTACAAAAATAAACAAAAGACCCACCTACCAGAACTGATATAAACAGAGTAAGAATTTAGGCTAGAATTTGACACTGTTTGAGTTCTCACTGAGCTCATTTTGCCTCGGTATCTTCCTCTAAACTACTGAGACAAGAGGGGAAAGCGAAAAAGCACAGCAGAGATTTTTCAGTTACACTGGAGTAGACTCCTGTCCGGTTCTTCAACAAGGTGAATAAGTGACTTAGAATTACCTCTAAAATATGCTGAAAGTCAGTTCCGGATGATCTAAATGCAAAGGACTAGTTCATAGTACAATAACATTTAAAATTAGTTTATAACAATACTAGTTGCCTAACTAACATTTGCTTCAGATGTTTATTAGTCCATTGATACAGTTTTTAAGTACTTTCATATGCAGCCCTTATTTACAAAAGAAATAAGGCTGTTCAGTGAATCTCTTTCGCCCTAGACATTTTCACAGATCTGTTCTAAACCTTCAAAACTATTACCAACAGCCCAGCAGATATAAATAAGCAAAAGAGGAAATACAACTTTTAAACATAGAATACTCTAAAGCAAGTTAGTGCATCACAACAGTAGGGTGCTCAGTACACCTGTGATTTCAGCTGGACATCTGTGAAGACACTTCATCATGAGACCTGTGCTAATCTGAGCTAGCTTCTCTCAGAAAAAGTTTTTTTGTTGTTGTTTTTTGTTGTTGTTGTTTTGTGCTAATCGGAATTTAAAAATCATTTTAATCAACTGATTTTATTTTAGCTTCAAAACCAGAAAGACCTCATGCATATTTTAATCTTGTCTTTATATTTTAGCTTTTGTAAAGTGCTTTTTTTAAGCTCTATAGCAGTAAGTTTATTGATTTACAAACAAATATAGCTTTTATGTGGAATTCAAAATTTTAATCAGAAAATCATGTAATGAAAGAGTAAACCAGGAAGCCATGCTACTCATAAATATTTGAAACAATCCCATAACTCTATCCACAGGTTTTAGGTATAGATCAATTTCTAAAAATGTAAAAATTGTTTCACTTTTACAGAACTGCATTTCAAGTGCCAATGACTTTTCTAAGAGCATGCTGAGGAAAGGAAGAAATAAGTTATTAATTTAAAGCAAGGTTGTTGTTTTTTGTTGTTGTTGTTTTGTGCTAATCGGAATTTAAAAATCATTTTAATCAACTGATTTTATTTTAGCTTCAAAACCAGAAAGACCTCATGCATATTTTAATCTTGTCTTTATATTTTAGCTTTTGTAAAGTGCTTTTTTTAAGCTCTATAGCAGTAAGTTTATTGATTTACAAACAAATATAGCTTTTATGTGGAATTCAAAATTTTAATCAGAAAATCATGTAATGAAAGAGTAAACCAGGAAGCCATGCTACTCATAAATATTTGAAACAATCCCATAACTCTATCCACAGGTTTTAGGTATAGATCAATTTCTAAAAATGTAAAAATTGTTTCACTTTTACAGAACTGCATTTCAAGTGCCAATGACTTTTCTAAGAGCATGCTGAGGAAAGGAAGAAATAAGTTATTAATTTAAAGCAAGGAGTTAAACAGTGGATGAATGGACAAACTTTTCTCAGCCACAAAACTTGTCTTTAACATGTGACAAGTATCGTTGTTATTATTATTCCTTGAAAGTGTTTTGCTCATTTTGTTTAAAGTTTTGAAAATATTGTTAATAAGGGTCAGCTGGAGAATACAACTTGAACTCCTGAACTCTTAACCAATCTCAGATTTTATCAGTACGCCCCCCTGAATTAAAAATTAAAATAGCGCAGTAGTAGGTGCAGAGACCTTGTAAGTCCAACTCTGACTACCTTAGCCAAATCAGATCCAGTGACAGGATCTCCAAGCATTCAGTCCTCTAAGTGAATACTAAGATTCAAAGTAGTGCCTATAGTCTCGGCCAGAAAGGGAAACAAAGGAGCCTTTGCTCAATTCCCACACAACTCAAAGCCCTTGCAAGCCAAAATGAGTGCCATCATCAGCAACGACAGTGGCACAAAGAATACAACACCTCCTTGTCCAGCACTATCTCAAGAGGCAACAAGAATCAGAGTTTCAACCAAAGCCAGATTAGAGAGCTCCATTAGCTATAAACTATACTAGGAAAATAATAAACAAACTGTAGGAATAAGGAATAGGAAGAAAGGTTGGCCAGGGATGAAAATAATAATGGTGATTGCTTGATGGATAAAAGGATTTTCTGAGGTTAACCATTAGAATAACACTTGGTGAGATATAAGCAGGGAAGGCTGTGGTAAAGGTAGAGAGGTGAGGATATAAGGATCACCTGGGAAGACTGCTGAAAGGAGAAGAGAGAGAAAAGATGCCCTGGATGGAGAAGAGGTGGTGGGGCCTCTAGGTTGTTGCCTGCTCCTCTCTCTGTTTTCCCACAGCAAACAATGTGCTAAAAAAGATTCATCCTTCAGAATGTCACCAAGCAGAAATACGGACACCAGGAAGATGCTTGTGTCAGAAAAGGGCAGATCAGTCAGCAGAGTTACACACACGCAAAGATGAGAAAAAACAAGGCCACATTAGGGCGAAACTTCAAAACTACTTTTTCTTATGTATGTTTATACATTCTATGCAACACAACAATAAGTATCTTTAATTCATTCTTTTAGCCAAGATGCGAACAGAAAGACTATTCTTCACAGAAAATGTTGATTCCAAGAGATTTATACTGAAGTCAGATCTCTGTCAAATGAGGAAAAAAAAGAAAAAGATTGAAAACAAAAAGCAAAAAATAGTTATCACCACACTGAGAGACAATGAGTGAATATCACCGAGAAACAGACTGTGCAAAATATACACTCACCATCTGAGCTATGGTAGTAGCCTAGGATCTGATACTCGAGTATTTTTAAAACTACAGCATTGTCAACATTTTAATTTGAGAAAAATTTCTTCTGATTTACGACTGCACAAAGATATTTATGGAATCCAGGCCATTCAGCAACTTAACAGCTACACTGCCAGGAGACAGTAATACAGGTCTGGATGGAGTTCTTGCTGTAACACCAAGACTACAGGCAGATGGCCTAAAAACTGAATAAGACATTTCACAGATTCTGTGGCAAGTTCTGTCAGTCTTCAGCCATCAAAAAAGATCACAGTCTTGCCTCCTTGCATCTCAGTCAACCTGGGAGCAGAGAAAGTTGACAAGAACATGGAGTACAAGGAAAAGAAGGAAAGTGAAGCAGATCGCTGGCATTTGAGAACATCTTTGGTGCTAATTAAGTCCACCAATACCAGATCACCCCCTCAAGCCACACAGTTTCTATAAAACTGTATCATACAAAGATCATTTGGCCCTCAACACATTTTCAGTTCTGTTGCAACACTCTAATAGCACATTCAGATTGTGACAGTTTACAGACTGAGCACTTAGGTGCACACCTACTGGAAGGCACACAGGTAACATACCCGATAGATATCATCTATCATTTTAAGGCTACTCAAGTGCTTTTTACGTACTAGCAGGAGTCCTCAAACAGCTATGTTTCTAACTAGAGCTTGTGTGACTTGGGTTGCAAATGTGAAAGCAATGAGGTTTTTGGAGATGACCTAGAAATCAAGCTAAGAACAAGTATAGGATACAGAAAGTCGACGCAGAGTCTCTCACTCTAAGGAGTCAAACATCCACAGAAGCGGACGCAGGTGAGATGTCATATTAGTGACCTATGCAAGAGCATAAGAGGGTATACTGCTACGTACTACAAAGTGTTTATCACCCAGCAGGAAAGGTGTTTCTTACTTATGTAAGAACCTTCTTACTCAAGGTGTAAGGTGTTTCTTACTCATGAGGCAAGACGCTGTTGTCTGTAGCAGGATGTGATGGCTCCTAAGAATCAAGAGCACCACCTTACTCCAGGTTTTACAGAAGCTAGACTTGCTGTTAGATACTTGGATGATGCCAGTACGGTTTCAAACACACTCACGACATCAAATCTAGCCTTAAAAGGGGTGCCCCTTACCACTTCTCACACCAGTCACACACAAGCAAGGATGCCTTTCCTTTAATGTCAAAGGGAATAATGCCCAGAAAAAAAAAAAATATATATATATATTTCAATGCCACCTTAACAGTACAAACAGTATTTTTGGCCAGTGCTGGGCCTAAGCATCTTTCCTGAAGGTAATCTGAAGAATCATAAAACAGTGCATCTTGATCCCACAGTTGAGATATCTCATGCTAATAATAGACTTTAGCATCTGGCTAAGCACTGCTCCTGTTTTTGCTAAGTATTTAAAGTCCTTTCTCCTTCTAGAATGACATAATTCTCACTCTTCAGAACCATATGAGGATTTTTTTTTTACTGGGTTCTGCCTTCTGCTCTCCAAAGATATTCCAGTGCAAAAATATCATGAGAGAGTCTTAAGTGCCAGTAATGGCTGCATTCAGCTCAGCTCAAGCAACCCTCTCTTGTCACAGCTTAGTACAGCAGCACTGGACTGGTCTGTGCTATTCTTGGTGGGCTTATCCACTTCCTCAGGAGTGGCACACACTAGTTCTTGAAGCAATATATATTCAATAATACATATTTCCACATCCATATCTCCAAGGAAAAATATTTACCTGGCCAAAGGTAACTGTGTTGCAAGTGTTCCAAGATGTTAAACGCCAAGTTTCCCCTCATTCCTCTCCCTTCACAAGGAAAGGGGACTGATGGATGTCTTGCACAGAAATTGAACAGGGAGAATGAAGATGGATTTCAAATGACTTGAAAAAGGATCGAGTTCAGTAGCAGTCATACATTAAAGTTTTGTGGATAGTCCGATTTTCACCGGTATCCTGAGTAGCAAAGGATCATTCACTTACTTCGTGCCTCGTAAGAGCACTTCTATAGCCAAGTACCAGAGAAAGTTAAACTTCTAAAAAGTATAAAGGAGTATGAGAGTAAAAACAGGTAAGCGCACTATTTTCTTAGTGCACACTGAAGCATGGTTATTTAGGAAAAGCAATTCCACTACAGTCCAAACTCTGCTCTACTTGCCAGGCTGCAACTGGAAATCTAACACTGCTAATTGAAAAATCTGGTAATAGTGCACAAAAAGATTAAAACTTGTATTTTTTGGCCAGTCTCAGAAAAAGGAAATATACCGAGTATAGGCTTCGTAAATTAAAGCGAGAAAGGGCCTTGACTTGATGAACTAATTATGCAGTAAAACACATGTACATGTCAAATCTGCTTATGGCAAGTGAAGTCTCAGGCTGTGCTTCATAAGGACAAATGAAGGCCTTGGCATATAGGGGAAGCAGACTTAGTGGCAAGGAAGGGCATCAGATAGAAATCCGAAAGTAACCTGGCTTCACAGCACAACCTATACATGAAGGATAGCAAGCAGCTTTTTGTTAAGCTGTAAGTATACTATATATACAGCAAGAAGAGAAGCCAAAACTTCCAATCCATAGCATTCCACACAGTTTCAGCTTTGTTGGGCATCTGCATTTTGGATTTCTTGAAATTCAAACTCCAGTCTGATGCAGCATCCTGAACCACTCAATCTGGTAACAAGGTTCACCCACATTTCAATAGCTATTTCAAAAGACATACTGTCATAGCATTCACCTTTGGTATACTCAGCTAGTGACCAAATTTGTATTTATCTGACAAAAACACTTCTTCAAACACATTAACTGGGAAGCTTGTCATTTAATCTCCCTATGCACTTGATTAGGACAAAGGTACTTGGAAAAAAAAAAAAAAAAAGAAAAAAGAAAAAGAAACACACAAACACAAGTACAGATCAGGGCGAGATGACATTACCTTTCAGATGTTCCCAAACTGCAACAATATCCAGGGTTAATTATATAGTATGGGACATATTAATTACATAGTGTGGAATCACTGCATCATTACACTGTACTGTGATGTCTTATTAAGGATTCTTCTGCTCTTGATAGTGGAATTCCAGCCGATTTAATTGCAGGATCAGGAGGTGATACATAAAATGGCATTAAGATAGGAAAAGAGCTGAGACAACCAGTTTGTGGGCATATGATAGAGAAGCTGAAAGCAGGAGCGAAACCAGAGGATTAGTTGTTTAAATCCTTTGTACTCATGCAAGCTTGTAGAGATGTACAAATTTTTGCACACGGATTGATCATTATTCATTATTAGCCAGAACACATAATCTTACATAACTAATTACTGGTGAGCAGTTTATAGCCTTCCTATACTCCGCAGAGATCTGTTTTATTTATTCAGAAGCTGTTTATAATAAATATGCAACACATCAACAGAACATTACCTGTTTTACTTTCTTCTAGATATCTCCGTAGTTAGGTTGTTGTGTCAAACTTTCTTCTCAAGCCATCTGAGTAATGATTAATTTCATACTAGCTACTACTAGTGCCCTTTGAAGTAATTCACGTATTAAGATACACTCAATGTTTTGAAACATTTTCAGACTTCTGACATGATAGGAGATTGTACAAGTTTAAGCTTAAAGTACTATACTTAAAAGTCCAGCACTGAACACAAACAAAAAAGTAGGGGCTCTTTCTTTTAGAAAAAAATCATGAAGGTGTCTCTATTGTATTTCCAGCTGCATATCTTATGTATTAGAATATAAGAAAATAAACTTTTGCTTCTCAGATGACACTGCTCAGGCAAGATCCTTATTTTTTGATTTCATCTACTTTAGGAGACAGTCAATTTCTCAGTAAAGGACCAGAAATTTTCACGAACAAGTGACACTAGCCACGATTTTAATCACATTTTATATTTATATGCAGAATCATAGCTTCTTACTAAAAAAAGATTTAACAGATAGGAACTGAAATCAGCAGACAGAGAAGTTTTCCTTTAAAAAAGCTACATCTTAACATTTCCAGCTGCCATCATCACAAGAATAGTAAGGAAAAATGAGGCATGCTCATAATCATTCTATCATGGTCTGTCGGTGGATAAACATTATTTTCAATCCAAGTTGCTCAGTTCTTTTAGCTATCCAAGAATTTACATTCTAAGCAAAAGAGGATTAAAACACATAATGAAACAAATGCCTGGCTCAAACACCTCCAGCTGTACTGATATCAAGTAGTACTTAACGGATAAGAATCTATCTAGAAATCATGCCAGCAATGCTTTTCCTTTCTCTAGGGGAATATCACGCAGGGATGTTTGACACTGGCTTTCCAAGTACAGCAAGATTTGACAGAAATGCAACAAACATCACTGAGCTGGACTTTTTAAAAGTAAATACACACAATCCTAGCACCAAACTACACTCGCATTCAGAGACATACTAAGGAAAAGCTTCAAAAAATGTCTAGCCACATTTTACCTTATATTAGAAACAAAACAAAACCAAACACATCCCCAAAAAACAAATGTATTTATTGTGGAGCCAAATCAGGCCCTACACCTAAACCTCACAAGGCAGCACAGATACTAAGAATGATTTCTTAGAGTCTGATAATAATAAGGATTGAGAAAAGCCTGAAAAATTATCTTCTTTGGGTTCACAAGCTCTTTGAGGAAAAACAAATACTCTAAGGTCCCCTAAAATTACTTTGCTTACAGTAAACAACACCTTCAAAGAACCTAAACTAATGTGAAGCAAAACCTGAGGGCAGTAAGTGAGTAAGAATGTAATATAGTCAAGGAACTTTTTACTGCATCTGTTCTTCTCCAATGTTTTCTCTGTGTACGCTTCAGGAATACAGAAGAGATACTTCTGTAACAGAGATGCCATACTCTCCGATTCTGGATGCTTACTGAGAATAAGGAGCTCCAGGAAAGCATTCCTGAAGCACTGAATCACACCACACATCTACTAGATAACTTCAAAGTTTCTTTCAAGACTCTCTTTAAGAGTCATCAGAGTTTCAAAATTAAAAAAATGTTTCAAAGTATGTATTTTTTTTTATTTTAGCATTTTAAAAGCCAATTCTTGCATAGGGCATGTATGTCACAAAACTACTTAGAAGAAGTATTTTCCTTATACCCCCAAATCCCTACAACAGAAGGAAAAGGAAGAGATGAGGCAACATACAGAGAAAAACTAGGAACTTTTATATGGTCTTGGATAAAATTAGTATCTCAGTTTGGTTTCACTCTAAGTATTTAAGGATCTCAATTACTTTATCCATTGATTATTGAAATTCAGTTGTGTTTGTTTTCACAACTCTTAACTTATCTAAATTTAATAGAAAAAGTATTTTGCTGTTGTTTAAGTAGGACACTACCCGTGTCTTGCAGCATTTCAAAACGTAAGGACAGATTAGTCTGATTGGATTACAATTCAGAATTAAGATCAATCTGATTCACTCATTGGCAGTTATTTTAGTCTATTTAAGAATGGTATAGTTCAGGACAACCGTACATTTGGGGAGGCAGGA
>NW_010584369.1:291811-361129 GCF_000705375.1 Tinamus guttatus | reverse complement strand
TGACAGTGATTTTTTTTTTCTATTAGTTTTAGCAGAGCAAGGTTAGGCTGGCCTTGAAAGGAATTGGCACCTTCAGCAAAACTGTGATGTGGACTGACTAGCAAGTATCTCAGGCTTGGGGGCATTTTGTTTCATCCACCCCTTTTGGAAAGGGTGTCCATATTTGTAAAATGTTGCTGTGTTTTGGAAATGACTATGAGGCCTGCTGTGGTACCTTGGTTTATATTTATGGATAAAAGCAGTCCCATTTCAGCAAGGTTTTCTTTTGGTGAGTAAATCCCTATGTCTGTAATGTTGTTCCCAAAACTCTACAGTCCTCCATGTATTTCCACTTGATTTCTTATGAGAAAATTCATGGATGACTGTTATAAAATATTCTTTATAAGTTACTGGCAAAGCTTGCAAGAAGGATAAGAGTTTTCACTGATTTCTGTACTCAGTGACTGCAATAGGAATAAGAAGGTTGGCAAAAGTGAAAGAAAATCCCTAGCTGATTTGATGTATGCTGCTGAGCCATTCAATATACCTAAATTTTGACTGATAATGCAACACATCAAAATCTCACAGTGTGCCATCAAAAAGTGCATCTAATCTTACTGAAACGAGATACAATGGATTTGAATATGGCTGAAGAATTCAGGGATATTCAGGAAAGAGAATGAAACATCAGCCAATGCCATCAGCCAGTGTTCAAGAGGATAGCTTTGTTAGGGACTCAAATTGTGCCATGCATGACTATGTGAAAAATAACTCTTATAACTCTCTCTACCACTTATAACTGTCATTCAGCTGTGAGATTAAGTTCATCCTGCTACAGAGAGACAGCACAAGCATCTGCACTGCTTAAGCAATTTGGGAATTCAGAATTGGATGGTCCTTGTACTGCTCTCTTCCCCTAGGTCAAATTCACCTTCAGCAAAAATGGCACATTTGGCCCAGCCAGGGGAAGATATTTCAAATACCTGGTCAAATGAGGGCTGGTCCATTCAAGGAGGTGAGACCTTGCTTTGAGATGCAACCACTTAAAGTGTTCTAGCTGAATCTAAGGATTCAGGTGAAGGGTAATAGAGTCTTTAAAACCCTCCAGTTGATCGTGAAGGTTGTCTGGCCTTTAAAGAATAGAAGCACCTTAGTGCATGGGTAGAGTTGTAGGACCAGCGGGATTGAAAGTGTGAGCAGAAGAGAATATAGCTGCTCAAGTGTTGTGCTGGAGAATTTGCAAAGACCTGGCCGTAGAAATGGATGTGGCTGATGAGGTGAATTTGTTGTATGCGTTTGATGATATGGAGAAATAAAGCTGCAAGCCTGAAGAGCAAGGGGCCAATATCCTCCAACCAGCGTGTGTGTTTTAGTGTGTGACTGTGCCCATCGTTGGGAGCTGCCCTTCCGACAGGAAAATCACCTAGGGATCTGCAGAGGAGGGAGAAATGTAGGTTATAGATGTGGGAAAAATCGACTGAGACTGCAAGGGGACATTTAGCGTAAGGCTATTGCGTTTTACTGTGATGCATAAGCTATTTAATATGCTATACATAAGGATGCGATGGTGATAAAGTGTCAGTGGTAGCTTGTGCTCTTATAAGCAAAAAAAAGTTTTAGGATTTGTTAAATTTTACACCATGAATCATTATGCAAAGCTCTGCAACTCTTGACTTCCACTGGTGAGATGACAATCTCCACATGTCTCCTCACTAAATTAAAATCACCAATTAGGAGGCAAAAAGCTAAGTCTAGTTAGAGGAAACTAGCACTGTACCCTAAGCTCTATTTGCATTTATTGCAAATAGGTACAGAAAGCTTTTATAGGGTATGAGAGAGGAGGAGGAGTGTGGGGTGAAATAGTGGGATTCAGGTTTGCTGCAATAGCCTGCACCTTGGCAAAGGCGTGATTGTTCATCCATGCCTTTCATATACAAATCTGTGTAAATGAGAGAAGATAAAAACTAAGTTTCATTTAGGACTCTGATGACTAAGCATTTGGATGCGGTTGCTCTTCTACCAGGAAAAGCTGAGTTTGAGCTGATGGGCTTTCCCCTTCATCCATTTATGTTTGCATTTCAGAGGCCAATTTTCCTTCTCCTCTCACGGCAAAGGTGAAAAAAGCAGAGCACTTTCCAACGCTTTTATGTACTGAATGAGCTCAGAAAGTCCTATCATTCCTTAAGAGAGTTACTATCGATTTACTTGTTTGTTTTTTTACAGAAACTGTTTTAGTTGGGTGTATGAGCAGCTGGGTCACTTTAAAGACTTGTTTGTACATCATCTAAGAGTCAACCTCTTCATGCCCTCCCTTTGCCACAGCATGGCTTTTTTCCATTTATTCTAGGAATATCCTTACATCCTCTTTTAGCTGATGTTTGCCAACAGATGTTTGCCACTGTCTGTGACAGGAGAGAGCAAGCTCTATTTATTCTTTTCTATCACATACATATATGTGTGGGTATGCATGTGTATTAAACAACCCTGTCTCAGCTATGTGCTCAGGAGAGAAGTGATGAAAAGTGGACTCAGAATGAAGTATGATAAAAAAAGAAAGAAATTGTAGTATATTTTATTTTTTACTAGTTGCTACTGATTAGTTCTGGAGTCTTTCTTATTATGCCCAACAATAAATATTTACCTGACATTGTCCATGCCACACACTATACTGTAACCTCTGCAATACAAATATCAAGTGTCTGGGTTTTAACCACAGTAAACTCTATATCCATGAGACATTTTTATTTCCCAACATGTTGTAGGAGGTCTTATATTTCTTTTAGGACTATAATGGGAAAAACAGATTCACAGCGTTGGAATTCATTCCTTCTTGGTCTTAAAGTGCTTGCATTTCATGACATTCAGACATGTAGAAAGTTCACCTTTTCTCCCTGAGGCATTTGAAAATGACAAATAACTGTGGTGGTGGTGGGGAAATCACATTTTACTGTTATTATTATTACCTGTCTTACTAGTAATGGTTTATATTAAATTCTGCTGCTTTTCTTAAGTTATTACTTGAGATTAGGGCTGTGAAGAAAAAGAAAATTACTCAAAATATGTTTTAGATAGAACCAAAAGCATTTAAATTGAAACCAAGTATTGCCAATGCTGGTCACAGAAAAGGTTCTCCTGAGATAGTAACAAATTTGTTTCCTTCCACAGTGTGCTTCTGTAATAAAAGCAAAGCAGTGCAAACCAAAGGGCAGTCCAGTTCCCAGAGTGATGGGGCAGTAATGCCTGCTTTGAATGAGAGAGTCCAGCCAAGCAAGGACACGGCCACAGTTAGAGGATCTGGAGGAGTTCCAGCCTCAGACCGCAAGGAAAATGGACTACCATAGGAATGGTAGAGTGCATGGGAGCCTATGCCATCCTCTGTTCATGTTCAGTGTTTCCCCTCAAAAACTGTTTGAAAAAAATGTGACTAATTTTAGTTTGCTTGGTAATTTCCTAGAATAATGGGCTACTTATAGCAAAAAACAAACAAATGAAAAAAACTTATTTCAATTCTTTTTTTTTTTAGGCTGATTTATTTTTAAATAACAAGAGGAATAGGTCCATATGGTTAGACTTTATGTAAATAAAAAAAAGTACAGCTGTATTCTGCACTTATCACTAATATCCCAGTAATGGTTAAGAAGCTCTAGTTATATACAGAAACCCATTATTCCAATCACCATCTAAGCAGAAAAAAACCTCAGTTCATTCCCTTAGTCACTTCTAGGCTAAGAGAAACAGCAGTTCGTCCTACCAGAGAGAAAGGAGCATGAAGAAATAATTAGGTAAGAGTAGGCAGAGATAAAAGCTTCATTATGATTATTGCTAAGTGTTTTCCTCTGGACATTACGGGGAATTAGACATTTCTAGAGGCATTTGAGAGAAAACAAGGAGGTGGGTTGACTGGTGTTCACGGGAGCTTCTTCCATGCATGAAGACTGGCAGAGGAGCAAGGGCAAAGGTGCCCATTGGCAAACATAACAAATGGGTGGTGTTGGCAGGCACCGCTGGCTGATCAATGGAGGGAGTTGACATGTTGATAGCCAAGAAAAAAATGCTAGGTGGAGTGCGGATAGGTCATGAAGGATCTTTAGAGAGAAGATGAATAGTGTATGCTGGGTGCAGTGACAAGTTCATGGATGATTCACTGTGTTTTCTTTTTTGAAAGTCTAAACTTCCACATTATTTTTATTTGATTAATGTTATTGAGTGGTTTTGACTTCTTTTCTCATAATAACAAGCATTCCATTCATTTTACAAGAATCTGTTCAAAATAATTGATGGATCCAGTGGGTTAGTTGATGTCATGACATGTTGGTATTATCAGTTACAATAGCTCAGTGCACAGTAAAGGGCCTTTAAATTACTTAATATAAATTGCTTGATTGTTCCTAACTAAAAAGCATCAAACAGCTTGTGGTGTGCCCGAGATAGGTAGCATGAATTGCCTGGAGAAAAAATAAGTAGAGTTAAAGATTGAAGGCTACCCAAAGGTGATGGTTGTTTGTATAGATGTACTTAGTTTTTTAACATGTTGTTTTTCATGAAGATTTCTTTTTATGCTTTTCCAAGAATTGGAAATTTTGTTTCTGGAGGAACAGATCCCAGTGTCATCTTCAGTAATAATGAATACACTAAAGAAAACTCTAAGGATATTTTCTCAGCCTCCTGTTATCTCCTCTCCTCCAAGGAGGTATGGACAGACATCCACATGGTAACTCAATGACCTTCTTTCGTCCCACTTGCTACAAATAGCTAGATGCATCCAAAGTAGCTGACTGTATTATGTATGTGCACCTCCATAACCCATTTCCACCTTTCCCATCCTTTCCACCTTATTTTGTAATGTTCATAAAATAACATGCTCATCAATGACTAGCTTCCCTAGGGAAGGGGAGAGGTTTGGCTTCCTAGGACAGTCCTGGCAGTCTTTTATCCATCTTTTCTATGCTTCAATTGCTGATAAAGTCAAGGTAAATGTTAAATCTTCAGCTGTGTGGGATGAAGTTTATAATCCTGAATGACGGTTTATGAAAATCTTGGTGAGAATGTGCCTGCCAATGTTTCCATTGCACTGGCTTTGTTCAGGACATAGCAATAAATTGGAATTCATCCATGAACCCTGTTTATTAGAAGAATGGGAAAAAGATGTCTAAGCAACAGAGCTGGATAGTGGAGCACTGAAGTGCTATATTCTTACATGCCTGTTGTATGAAAAATCTTCAGGATGTTCCACACAATTTCATGACAACTGCCTACATATGTATAGACCTTTAGGTGCCCTGACAATGGACAGGCAAAGTCTATTATATCCTGTAACACATGACTTGTGGTAATGGAAATGAGGGCAGTCCATATTCCTTGAAAATCCGTGAAAAAGAAATGACAAGATCATGGGGGCTGGAAACTGAGATGAAAAAAAACAAGGGAGGTGGATGGAAGGGGTGAAGAATCCTCTACATTTTAAGAAGTATTTCCACAACATTCCTAAAAGCAGTAAGTTTTGTAGTAGTAGCTGCTGTAAATTGTCATTTTTTCCCTTCAGTGGAGTGACAGCAATTTATGTAGACCTAGGATGTAGCCCTCTGAAAAGGTAAATTTGTGCCCTTTCCTTGAATGCTAAATAGAGATTTAAATACCACACTGAAAACATTCAAATTTAATGATTTTGGCAAATACTTTCTTCTCTCTGGATCTACATACCATCCCAAACACAGAGAAGCTCCTTCAATAAATGTTTTTGAAGTGCTGCAAGTCTAAGATTTTTTTTGATACTTGCTTTTAGAGGAGCTTATATATAATCCCTTTTAAATTACTGTGCCTATGGATGTTTGCATGATAAGGCACTTTATAAATTAGACTGTATTATACTGTATTGAAAGTTGAAATATGAAGCTATATTGGCTAGACAATATCTTATAATTAGAGTTCAGTTTCACCATCTAAGTGGAAGTGTTGACTACCCCTCAGCCTGGAGGTATTGCTCTCTGCTTAAGGTACAAGCCTAAGTAAATCCCTGTATCTAAGAACTTCATATATTTATAGGTAGATTTTCTAGCGAGTAGTACTTGATTTTTTCTTTTTTTTCTCTGTGTATCTGTAGGCAAACGAAAGCCGAATGCTAAATTAAGCCCGAGGTTTTCAGCAATATGAATCTAAAGTCAGTTTGTCATATATGTATGCAGAACCCTCTACAGAAGAGGACACTATGTGATTCCTTTAGATGTTATCAAGAGCTATTACCTGTTTATCATTACTGAGCCAATCCACTTTCTTTCCAAGATATACAAACCTGACCGACACTTGCCACTGAATATTTTATCTGCATCAAAATGTGTGTTTCGGGCTTACATTCAGGCCAATTAGAAGACCTTTCCACAGCCCTCTTTCTGCAAGATTTTAGTGTAATAAAGTATTGCATATATAATGGTCAGAAAAAATCTTATTACCTGACCAGCCTCGGATGAGAGATCAACAGCATTCTGAAGGGAGGAAGAACATTTAAAAATGAAGAACAGTAGGAAATTTTGAAGGCCACAGCCATCCATCTCATGCAAAGTGAAGCAGTTTTCAAATTGGGCTATCAATGAACTGTGAATTCTACACGCACGTTAAGGTAATCTGCTTTCATAGCCACCTTAGCTATCCACACTTAGCCATCTACGGACTAGACCGCAAGTCCTTTGAAGTGTCAGATGAGGTGGGTATTGCTGCAAATTTCCATGCTGCAGGAGGATGCTGCTGGTGGAATCTGCTACTGAAAGGTATTTGAACCTCAATCTGTGACATGAATATGTTGGTGCAGAAAACGTCACTGCCAGCAGTCATTGGCTTGGAGTGATGACAAATGATTATGGTGTTTCTTTCCATTGTGTGCATGGTTCTCTGATGTGATTCCATCCCCTCTGCTGTATCACAAAGATCATTCAGTTTCTGATTGAAGTCCCTGGCATCTTACTTCCCATGCCCTGCGGCATTAACACATTGCATGGTTCTGTTTCAACATCCTTTGCTTCTTGGCAGAGATTTCCTTGTGTATTCCAAGCCTAGACAGTGCATGAAAGGATTTTGGAGCTTTTATACAACAATCTTGGATTTTTTTTTTCGTTAGGTAGCGACTAACTAGTCTATCTTCCCATTAGCTGTAATGAAGTCATAAATTATACTGAGAGGTTATATGAAGGTAGATATCCCTGTAGCATTCTGCACAAACGTTTCCAGAAATAAGCTTATGGAAATAGATTTCTTGAATAACTGAAATATTTGAAACCTCAAATTTGTTTTATTCAAAAAAACAGATAGAAAAAATACATA
Organism: Tinamus guttatus; assembly: GCF_000705375.1. Next base: position 353,839 of record NW_010584369.1, on the reverse strand, counting down.
CATATGTGTACATATATGCATAGCCACACATATACAAACACACATGCTTTCACACACATCATACACAATTGCAACTGAACTTTGTATTGAACTCATGATGATTTCTTAAAAGAAATATTTTTGTGAGATGGAATTTTCTGTGGCAAAACTGGTTTTCCAAATCTTTTCATACCTGTTGTACACAGAACCACAACAGGTTTGACTGATGAAGGCATTTGGTAGAAGTGCGTCCAAAAAGTCTCTGTTATGAATAAGCAGGATGTCCAGTTCCTCTGGCAGGAAACACTAATAATCTTGCAAGTGCTCAAAAATCTCCCAAATAACCATTTCTGTCTTTCCCAGCATAATGCAAAGCACATTAGATAATAAAAGTAAACAGAAAACTCACACACCAATATTTCCTGTAGCACACAACTGCATCCTCACCTAAATGCTAATCACAAGCTGATACTTGCCTGCATAAATCTAATCAGTTGCTTTCAGAATTGCATGAGGAGAGATTCCTTTCATCCACATGGGAAAACAGCCAAATCGAGTAGCACATTTGTGTCCTTTAATAGCGCTGTTTTCTCTGAAATGTACAGTAACAGGCTCTCTACTTCTCACAAGTGTCCTGATAGACACATACTCGTGCTCATTTTAATTTCCTAGGCATCCAGCTCTGAAGGCAGAAAGGTTTTTAAGTGCCTGGACATATATCCTGCCAGGTATTGAGCAATTCAACTTGAAGAAGGTGTTTTGTCACCATATAAGATTGGACAGAGTGTTGGTATTAGGTGCGACTAGATACCAAAGCAGGATTCTTGCCTGCGTATCTGCCGTCAGCAGAAATGAGTCCGATCAGCTAAATAACAATACAAATAGTGTTGATTGCTGAGGAATTATTTTTGAAATAGGAAAGGTGGAGGGAAGCTGATTCAGCTAGGGTTTAAGTTTGATCACTTGTGCTAAACTTCATCTTCTCTGCTCACTCCGCTTCTCCCAGTGATGGACATTCTGGTCCTTCTACCCTCTGTCCTCTGCAGGTGATGGGAAGTGGGAATATCCTGCACCTACTCCACAGAGGCACAAGTCTCCTTAGCCACATGCTGCTTTCTGCAGTTTCAGGTACCTGTTTTTCATGTTGCTACCTTAGGGAAATGTTTCTTTTGTGTAATCCTCAGCAGAAACAGTCTCCAGCTTGGTGGATGCAGGCACATCCCTGGAAAAGATGCAGTCAGTGCAGCCCATAGGTGATATAACTGATACAGGTCTCAGCATGACTCTGTACCCAGCTGGAGTCACCTGAAAATTTTGAGGCTGAAAAGGGGGATATCTTTCTAATTGAGGAAGGGTAACTCACTTCTGAACTCCTTTGATCTGAACAAAATTCTTTTTCAGGAAAACAAACCAGACTGCAGTGTTTTGTTGTGCCTGACCTCTACTGTAAAGTGTCCCTTTCCTGCACCAGCATTTCAGTCCATCCATGCATCCTTTCCCCCAAACAGGGCATGAGTGGCAAAGAGGAGACACTACAAAAAGATGTTGACAGACATCATGGCACCTGTGGCCTTAAAGGGCTATAGAAAGCAGGGAAGGATATTTTGCATGTGTTCTTTCTTTATACATATATATATTTTTAATCTGATCTCCTTCAGCTGTGTAACTCTAAAACTAGAATTTGTGCATTAAACCCGGAATGCAATTTAGCAGAGAATTAAAAACAACACAGGATGAAGAATCTTCTGGGCTTTTTTCGTCACACAGTTTTAAAAGTTGAGTGGATTAGCTTCTACAATTTTTTTTTTGTTGTCAAATTCCCCAAAAAGCAATTATGTTAGTCCTCATTACAAATGAAGCATCAGTATTGTTTTGTTTTATAAAATGGAAATGTTTTAGCATGGAGTTGCCTCTGAGAGTGCAAAAGAGCTTGTATAAAATTGAGGCTGCTTCTTCTGCTTTACCCTTCATGACTCAAGAGTGGTTAAATAAATTTCACTAAACACCATTTTTAGTTTTAGAAGAAAAGGGAGGATAAGGCTTATTCATATGCAACTAAAATGGCGTTGTTGAGCAAGTTTTAGTAAACCACTGAAGGCAAGATTAACTTAACAGGAAAACTGCTTTGCTTAATATTTACCAGATAATGTTATTCTCAATATCTTTAAAGACAGAGTGCCTTAAATTGAAACTCTGACTTTCTGCTTTAAGAGAACTTGGAAGAGGTCATGTTTTGAGCATATGTGTAAAACAGCATTCCATAACTGATTTATTAACATATGAGGTCATATTTATGATTTTCTTTTTGAAATATATGAAAGCAAACTATAACTCCATAATCCTGTATGATCTATTTGACCAAAAAAATTTCAAAAGTCCAAGAAGAGAGTGAAAGAAGAAAAAAAAAAAAAGCGCTAATACAGTGTTTTTAGTTTTAGTTAAAGGTTATCCTCCAAAGAACAAATTAATATAATTTGTATTTGGTATGGATCATATTGGATATTTTATTTGCATTCTTTTACGTCTCAGGAGAGGTGTTGCTAAATAAGTCCAAATGGGACAAAACATATATTTTTTCCTCTAAAGGCAAACGGCAGTTTTCAGACTATGAAGTCCCAATGTATGTGGAGTTCTGAAGAACAGTCTTAAGGAGAGCGTAGATGCCCAGGACTACCGCAGGCTTTCTTTTTTTTCTTTTTTTCTCTCTCTTTCTCTCTCTTCTTTCCCCCCTCACCTCACCCCCCCGTCTGTGGGGTCTTTTCTGCATATAATTTCTGAAATTTGAAGCACATGCTTGGTTGTTCTGTAGCACAGGTCCCTCTTCAGCAGCCCCCATTCACTCTCTATCAAAGTCAAAGCTACCTTTGAAGTCCTCCGTGTGCTGCAGAGGTGACACCTCCTCTGTTGCATGTTGTCCAGGGCAGGGACTGCTTTGGTGTGGGTTTGCATGTGGCCTGGCAGTGCCCTTGTGTGACTATTTAATTACCATTTAAATACATGATCTGGATCAACAGGTGCTCCTGATTCCCCTGTATCTGGCTACAATTTGGTTGACATTTCTACATGCAGGCCTGAGACCTGGATCCTCTCAAGAGATGTAAGGAGCTAACGGTCCCTAAGATCACCCAAAGTCCCATCAGCCATTTACATGTGCTCTTCCAAGGCTCTGCAGGGTGTCTGGGTGCTCTGGCCTTCTACTTTAACCCTTCTGCTATGGTGTTGCAGGAAAAACTGAATTTATCATGTTATTTTTTTAACTATGAGTTTAGCACAGGATTCTTTAGCCGTAGGAATCCTTGAAATCACTCAGGTATTAGACTTGGTAGAGACTGTCTTAGAGATCAGAGAAATGCCCTAGTAATTATCATCTCTTAGTCAGAGCAGAGCCTGCCATGAGTATTAATCTGAGTAAACCTATAGAGTAATGCCTATAATGTCCCTTCCTTATCACTCATCTGATCTCCTTGTCTTTTGCTCCAGAAGCAAACTCAAATCTTGCTCTGCTGCTCCAGGACCTTGTTCCTAGAGACCATTTTCCACAGGAGGTCAATGGTGTGGGGACCAGTCCATCTGGGGCATCAGGTTGTGGATTTGATGGTCTCCCAGTGACAGTTCTCCAAGGGAGTGACAAGTGTCTCCCTTGGGCAGAGCCGCTCTGAATGCTATTTAATAGGCTTATGTTGGGCAAGTTTAGACATGAGTCAAACATATAATTTGAAGTGGAGATCATAATTTCATACAAACAACCCTCTCTCAGTTATAATCCACTCTCACAGGCTGCTGATGGATGAAGCTTGACAAAAACAAGAGAGACAGAAGGACAAATTAAACGAAGGAGGAAAAGTGATTTCCTCCAAGAATGTTGCAATGGGAAATTTGAAATTGAAATGAAATGTATTCTACTAACTATGCATTTGCTTAAGAGCAAACGGTGAACTGTTTTATTTCTGATTAACTCTGATTTATTTACTAGCAAAAGTAAAGACCGTTCCTTAGAAAACACATTTCAAGTTCTGAAATTTTCTGTGCAAGAGCTAAATTATAGGGAGCTTCAGTGATTGTGGAATTTTCCATTGTGAAAATAAAAATTATAATTATACACCTCTATAGAGATATTCTGTGGCTTCAATGCAAGACTGAGCTGTTTCCAAGGGATTCTCTTTATGTGTAACTATCTTGTAGTTTCTGTAGCTGTCTTAGGCACAGCTTGTGTGTTGCCTGCTACAGAGATTATTGTCATATTTTAAGATGTTCGTGTGTGCTACAAAAGGAACTGTTATTTCCTACCTTCCCACATATCTTTATCTACCTTCCAAGATGATGTGATTCATGGTTAAACATTGAGACAAGAAGAGAGTAAAATATATTAAAATACATGTAATTGACTGTGGATGCTGCAGCCCGGCTTAGGAGCAGCTTCTACATCTGCTCCTAAGGTTATGTGGCAATCATGGATACCCTCTTTGAAGGAAAAAATGCTTGTGTTTTTAAAGCTGTTTGTTGGCCTGTGGCAAAAAAAAAAAAAATGCTATGGGAAAAAGATATCCTGACAGACTCATGAAAAACATTTCAAGTTGTCTTATACTGTAATTATCCTCTTGGAGTTAGGCATTCATACAGTTTTGGTATGACAGTGTGCTACAATTATTTTCTTATGCTGTGATTTTTGTAGGGTTCTTATTTAACAAATAGCTTTTGTATATTTCTTCCCTGCTCCCAACCTATTATTTTTAATCACAGATAGATACTTTGACTGATTCCCACAGAATTAGTCATTGATTCATTAGAATGAAAATATTTTTTTTTGTGGGACCTCCTACTCCTGAGAATCTTTTAGACATCCTCAAATTCCTGAGAACTCCTAATAGGAACCATGTGACTGTGTGCAAGCCCTTCCAAACACGTGGTCCTTGTTGACTCAACAGCTAACCCATTACCTGGGATAGACTGGAAGGCAGGTTCTGCAGCAGGTGGAGAAGACTAGAGATTGGAAACTGCAACAGTTAGAGTCTTGCTGAGCTTTCTGCATGATGCAGAGGCTTATTCTAGAGAGAAAATATAAAACACAGGTGATTTAGATACAGCATTTTGTATACGGAAGGCAAAATCATTGGTCACCTGGTTAATCACATGAGGAAGGAACTAGTCTTAAAGACTAAGCGTTTCACATTTGTTCAGGACTTGTTATAAGGATTATGAACTTTTTGGTGGGAAATTGCCATCCTGTGATATCTGAACTATTTTTACAAACATCTTGGGCAAGATTTTTGGATTGAAGATGGGAAAATACAGACTGATCTCCATTCGTGATGGTGAAGTAAATAGTATACTCACCTCAGGTAATCTGCCATCTTACTGGGCAGAGGAAATTTTCATTATCACAATGAGATTTTCTTTTTATATTTTTCATTCATGAATTTTTTCATAGGTTTTATTTTTGTTACACACTGGATGCAAATCTGTTTTGAAAATTCAGATTGGTGTCTGAAACTGATTTGCTGCTTTCTCGTCCTTTCTGTTTATTACATGGTTTTCCATTCATATTCCTCTAAAGTGTCTGTTACTAGCTATAAATATCTGAGTTTCATAGAAATCTCTTGCAATGATACCTATAGTAGTAAAGTTCTTGTGGTTTCACAGGAACACATTGAGGGCCCTACATTACTAAGGGCATTGAAATGCTCTTAAGGATTCTATGATTCTATGAATATCATAGATATGGAAAACATTTCAAGTGTCTATCTTGTGGCTATAGTTTGCCAAATATTAGGGTTTGGATTACACATTTTCTGTGATAAAACTCATTCAAAATCCTGCTTTGCAGTGCATGGCTTATTTCACCAACCGGGTGCTGAGTGTTAGAGGCAGCTCAACTTGGCAGCTTGGAGTCTGGATCAATATTTTCCCAGTCACCAGTACCACCGGTGATGATAAACTGGAAACAAAAAGGCAAAATCCAGTACTGTCCTCCTGAGCTTTGTGGAATTTCAAGCAATTCTCTGGAAATAGTTCAGATATTTATTTGTCTGTTTGCTTATTGTCTTTATCTTAGGAAGCTGTAGAATGCTAATGAATGTCTTTATATTTGCAGAAAATAAAGCATATGGGAAAAGGATTATGTATGTTACTCACTGGCAACCTGATTTTATAGAGTGACAACTCTACAGGGAAAGTCTCACTTCCAGTACCCTTGGGAAGTCAGAGCTGAGACAGAAAAGCTGGGCTGACTCCTTAAACTTTCAAGGCACTTACCCCCAGTTCCTTCCCTTCGTCTTATTTAATTAGTTTAACTACATTTCTGTGCCTTGCTCTGGGTGCTGCAGGGTTAAGTAATATACATAAAGTTCTTGAGATTCCTGGATGCATGAGCTTTTGTTTTAATGTATTCACAGTAGCTTTAGGAAAGGACATTCACGCTAGCATAAAGCCTTAGGATTTACAAAGTGGAAGGTCACCATTGCTATTATATCTTCTGCTGACATGGAGCTGGAACTGGGGATGATAGTACTTACCACTTACTAACAGATCAATTTTGAGTCAATTGTGCAGTCCCTACAGAGCTTCTACACCCTTTTCTTCTGCTGTGGATCATCCAGATATTCAGTGGCATAGGGGTAGCTTTTTGTGGTACATCAAATCCTGTCCTTGAGGTGCTCAGCTAGAGATACAAAGCTGGAGTTGCTTAGAAAGGGCCTGCAGACACATGAAAACCCTTTTGGAGAAAGGAGTGAAAGCGGAACGTAGTGGTAGTGATAGTGGTAATGTCCTTGATCATCTACAGAGTGCTTAGAAAGATCCTAACTCAAGATAATGACTGATGGCTTGGCCCTCCTCCTCCCATACCACTGCCAACCACAAAACAACACTTGTTTGTGTTGGCAGACTGGTTGGGCTCAATCCTTTCTGCTCAGGAAGAGTTCAGCTGAGGAGTTCAACTGAAGCACAATCCCAGTGTACATTTACATCTCTGTGCAACACAGAGCAAGTAAGTGAGGGCTTGAGAACAGATTCAGGCCCACCACAATGAACTGGACAGACTAGTCCAGCAAGTGCTGGAGGACATCTGCTGATGTTAGAGAGTGTTTCAGTGTTTGGGTCTTTCTCCTTCTCTGTTCTCTCCTCTCTCTCCTTCATTTCCAAAACATAAATGAATTAGAAAAAAAACACTGCACTGAACTTCCATGAATAAGCCCTGTTAACATGCAAAATACGGGTGGGGAAGTCTATAATGTCCTCATTTATGCCTCAATCTTGACATTTACTTCACGAAAGCACTGGAGTTCAATGTGTAATAAAAGTAACATTTTCAGAAAGAACTTCACTTTGAAACAAAGAAGAGTCTTTCTTATCATACTTAGTTGTTACTGTATTTGAGCTTTTGCCTGTGTCTTGAAGCCAAATCCCAGTCTCCTGAGCAAAACTTATGGAAACGTATTTTGCACATGGGATGTCTGTGGGGAACAGAATTCTCTCTGCAGACTCCAGCATGACTCCATATACAATTTGCAGTGAATAGCAATGGTTGCTTCTCCTGTGCTCTCTGCAAAGAGATGGTCTTGCCAATGAATACGCCATGCACCCACCTGCTTTTTTAACCTCCTTTTTTGTGTGGTTTATTTATTTTCAGTGAATGCACATTCTGTCAACAGTTGGGCCTGTGTTTAGCGCTAAGTGATCCTTCTCACTGTCTGGAGAGATTTCCTAGTCACACAGCCTGCTCTTGAGTACCCCTCCTTTCTTTGCCCAATCATTAACATAAATCATAACCTAGCAGATGAAAAGAAATTTCCATGCTTTGTGATCTCCTGCCAGAGTTCTCCCAGTTTTCCTCCGTTTAGAAAAACAAATGTGCATTGCAGCATGTCCGGAGGGTTGACAAAACGGGGCTGGCTTTCAGACCAGTAAGGAAGAGGAATTTGGAACATGAGGTCTGCTGTGGCCCTCAGGTGGAGCTGTGGGGCCTCCAGGAAGGGCCATGGGGCACGGTCACCTCTGTGGTTACGGCCTCCTGTTCTGCCAGGTGAGAAAATTGCTCCAGTGCAAGTTGAACTGGGTCTCTAGGCTCATTTCCTTTCATGCAAGGTTTGTTTTGCAAATCAGTAGTATTTCTGATGCCCAGTCCTCAGGGAATTTGACTGGATTGATGAGGCTTTTCAGTTATGATCTAAACAAGATGTGATTCCAAGTGTGGAAATTACTTAGAGAAGAGGGTAGCTTTCTAAGAGGGCTTCGGACAAGGAACATATTTTCAATCATCTCCTGAGGAGAGAAATCACTTCTGAAATGATGTTCTAAGTCAATAAAAAGTTCAGATACTTGGTAGAAATGAAAAATTTATATAAAATTTGAAAAAATTTAAACAAGAATGGCAATGTGCACAAGTAAACAATGTGCTACCCCCTTCTTCAACACAACTTCTGACTCAGTTGCACTGGAGATTTTGTGTTACAGTTAGTTTGTCTTGATCTCTCTGGCACTGTGCATGTAGGACAGTGCACCAGCATTGTCTGCTATATTATATCCTGGAAGAAAGTAGTATATTTAGGGGTACTCATGACTACAGCTTCACAGAAGTGGAGAATTTAACCTGGTAAATATTATCATGTATCCAAGTTAGTAGAAACAGATAATAGCAGAATAACTGGCATCAGCTCTTCAAAATAGCATATTTTTAATAGTTTGATTTAAGTCCATGTGTTCTCATTTTACTAAAAGCATGTTCCTAACTGCCTACTACACTGAATTTTGAAGTGGATTTTTGAAATGGATATGATCTCCACATTTATTCTACTCAGGAATTCATTTTTGCTGCTTGAAATTTTATCTTTCTTTGCTTTTTTTTTATTAGTGACATACATGTCATGTGATATAATTTTATTTTCTTGGCCAGGCAGCCCACTTCAGTGACAGGAGGTATAGAGAAATCTTTGTGGGGTTCTGTAGAGTTTCCCCCAGCTTATTAACTGAGCAGAACTTTAAACCCAGATCTTGTCCACCTAACAGATGTCTTGATTTATACAGACTTTAAAAATTCCTCAGCTGCTCTTTTTTCGGTGGCATAATACGCTATCCATACAGTTTGGTCACATCCACTGTCCTCAGAAAACCTCAACCTCAAATCAAGGGACGAGTCAAAGAAGACCCATTAAGACCACTTTAGGTGACTTATTTCTTCATAGTTCCGTTCATGGATTAAACTTTGATAGTTAAAGGAACGTAGTTGCTCTGACACTTATAATATTTTTTGTCTTATGTCTCTTTAAGCCCAGAATTGAGGGCGTTAGAGAAGCAGCTGATTTCTGCCTCCACAGGGAAAAGCCATGCATGTAATTGAGAGTGTTATACATAGGATCAGGTTTCTGGTATGATTCTTGTCATTATAACTTGATCTGCCATGATAGGGCTCACAGCCTGATTGGCAGCTCTGAATACTTCTGTAATACAAATAATAATTATAAAAACTTAGACAAAGAATAATATTCCAGAATATTTGCTGAAAATTTGTTCTTTTAGAGCCTGTCAAATCATTTGCAAAAATTCCTAGGAAAGTAAACACTAAAGTAATGTGAACATAGCAAAAATCAATTCATTTAAGGATTCAGACAAGTATTTTGGGGAAGTATGTTGCAGTTTCATTCAGCTTTACAAACAGGATTACACGAGTAATCTTCAAGTCATGTAGGGATGAATCATTTTTGGAAAAAGCCCCCAATGGTTTTTGGTACCAGCAGGCTTTCACTTGCTAGGAGGCATACATGTTTTCTGGCCCACCTCTCTTTTCAGAGTACAGAATACAAGAAAATCACTCTCTTTAGGCCAAATTTGCTATAATCCTGATGAATATGCATTTCATATGCAATTCTACAATATGCTCAGATACAATTTTATATTCCTGCATTTCTACAGTGGAACAAAGGCTTTCAAATGTTATTCACTATGTATTTGTATATGTGTATTTATGTATATATTTCACTACTAGAATCTCATCTATCCAAGGTGTCCTCTGTGCTGAGCTGCTAGTTAAAACTCAGCATTTCAGTTTTGTCTGTGTAGGTGTGGACATCAAAGGATGCCTAATGTAGATGGGGAGTCCTTCAGATTTCCTTGTACTCATTTGAGGCTTTTCTTCCCATCATCATATATTCTCATACCTTTACCCATTTTAACTACTGCACTGTACAATTCACAGAACCACAGAATCACAGAATGGTTGAGATTGGAAGGGACCTCTAGAGATCATCTAGTCCAACCCCCTGCTCCAGCAAGGACACCTGGAGCACGTGGCACAGGGTGGCATCTAGACGGGTCTGGAAGATCTCCAGAGGAGGAGACTCCAATTCCTACATAAATAAAAGGCAAAACTTCAGTTCAGGCAGGTAAAGCTTTGTCTGTCATAATGAACATAGCAATGATAATAAATTTGTTTCTGTCTCGTTATAGCTGTACAGATAATTTGATGGACCCCTGAAAAAACATGAGGTCTTGTAACTGCAAGACTGCTGGGTCAAGATAACCCCAATATATTTAAATACCACTATCTCAGTCATGAATATTATGAACAGAATTTGATCAATGATACTATTGTTTAAAATGATTTTACAAGTGTTCTTTTTCAACCAGTCCTTTCAGAAGCTCCTCGGTTAATTGAATATATGCTCTCTGGATTTTAAGATATACCTCTCTGAATGATTTACATGTGTGCATCTAAGACTTTGGTTCAGTAATATATTCAGTCTTAGGGGCTCTTATTCAGGACTCTAAAATAACATTTAAAAAAGTAAAATAGGTGAAGTAAAAGTTAGTCCAGTTCTGGAAGAGCCCTTAGCATATGCACCTGCTCTCTACACAAAAATCTGAATTTTAATTAGTGATTTGGCAAGGTCTGCTCTTCTTTAACTAGCAATGTCTTTTATTTCTTCATCTGACAACCTCCTCTCCCTCAGGGTATGATGGAAAATGACTCATTTTCGTATAAGGTAGAGGAGTTCACTGAATGTACGACCTACAGATTTTCCTATTTTTTTATTATACAATGTACTTTGATGCATTTCAAAGATAATCTTTTTGATGCTTTGCATATTCCTACCTAGTTGCAGTGTATCTCAAGGTGATTTAGTACATTCAGATAATTCTGAAATAGTCAACAGTCGTGCTATGGAGGGCATGCAATACCATCAGTCATAGGGTTTGCAGGGACAACTGTGTGTGCATGTGGAAGGGGAGGGCATTAGCATGGGAGGAGTTGCAAACAAGAGAGGAATATATGACCCCCTTTACTTTTCATTGACATTAAGTCTTTCTGATGATTTCAGTATATTTTGGATAAAATTCAAACACTGTTCAAGCATAGTGCCACTTTGAGCCTCTCAAAAGAATTGATGATGAACAGAGGAACATGAAAAAAAATATTCTAAAGAAATTTTTGAGCTTACTCATTTCCCTTTCTAGCTTTATATCATAATATTCTAGTAAATCTCAGATCTATTTTGGGGACAGAAAGGCCTGGAATAGCATTTTGGCACTTTTTTGGACCATATGTGTTAGTGTTCCTGTGCCTCTCTATATCCACTTAGCCTGGAATGAAGTGATCAGCACTTGAGAGCTTTTCAAAGACATAGTAACGGATCCAGATTTTAAGGCCAGATGAGGACTGTGAGATCATCCAGGCAGACCTCCTCCATGAGACAGACCATCTTGGAAATAAACAAGCACTTTTTTCAGTCTTTCAGGGAACGCAGCGGCAGTGGGGGCACCTCAGCCCTAGGCAGGTGGAGGGTTTCGGAGGACCCACGGGCACTGGGGTTACATCTAAACCTGCAAAGAATCCTGGAGTCTCCATGCCGAGCCATGCAGGCGATTCCATTCATAAACACGTGAAGAAAACAGCAAGATATTAACAATAAGATCATTCTCACGGTAAAAAGGCATTGCTGGAATATAGGAATCCCTTGCATTAGATAATGGACCATATTTTATTTTAGCTAGTGGGGTTGTGGAGTCTGGATTACCATGATCCATTTATTTTTGGCATATTTTGCTCTCTCCAGGAATTCACTTATTTCCACCTCTGCAATCAAGGCTTAGCCTGGCAAAAGAGTTGTCTGTAAAACTTGCCGCACATCTGCTAATATCAAATGTCCATGAACAGGCAAAAGACTCACTCTGCTTACTTTCTTGTCAGATGGTTTCATTTAGAACCCAAAGGGTCAGAAGTCACAGCATGACCTCATCAAATTAGACTCAACTGAGAGAGGTGTTTAGCACAACAAAAAGGAAGTAATCTGAAGGACATTAAATGCAAATGAGACTGCCATGTGCAAACTTCAAAAACACCTGATCCAAATGAACAGTGTTGACGGGGGTCGAAGGGGTGAGAAAGAAGGTTTCACATTTTGGTGTTTTTTTATTTTTCAAGGACCATCAACAATATTACATCCTGTAGGCTTAAAATCTCACAGGTATGTAAATATTTAAACATAAAAATACCCACTTTTATTTTTGCCAGGGGAAAACAGTTTAGATTTCACTAATAGGAATTTGGTTGGCTTTAGTTAAGATTGAGTAGCAACACTTTTTTTTTAGTGGATTTGTAGCTAAACAAATCTCTTTATGCTGGGTTTACTATTGAATGAGTCTCATTTTTGGAAGGAAAGAAAAATTCATTTTGAATCCTTAATTGAAAAATTAAAAGGAAGCTTCAGCTGCTGATAGTTCTCTTTATACAGCAAAGAAAAAGCTAGTTAGAAGGTCTGCACATTTTCCCTTCAGGACATTAATCCATGCCCCTATTGGCTGAGATGTCTTTCAGCCATGAAGGCGATGGGGCAGAGAAGGTCTTGTCATAATGGAACGAGGCTATTTCAAGATAATATGAGTCAAATTGACTTCAGGGATAGATCTGCTTTCCAGATGTTGGATAAAATCAAGTGGAGAAGGGAGACAGAGATGGCAGCTAAGCATAAGGCGATTCTCATAGTGAATAAGAAGTCAGAAGTGCTGTTTATAATGAGTAGTTTTGAGGTTTTAGAAATTTTGTAAAGCAGGTTAAAGGCTGATAAATATTTATTGCCAACACACAGAACAATATCTAAGAGTATTTAGAAAAGGGTCTAAATAGGATTGAAATTGGATCCAAATAGGAATGAAAGTGGTACTTCATTGGAGCTTGGAATCTGAATATGTCCTTAAGACGACAAAATGGTTGAAATGGCTGGCGAACAGGAAGGGAAGGCAAACGTACCTGTACAAAGAACTTGTACAAGAACTTGTACCAAAATCAATGAACACAAAAAGAAGAGATGTTCAGAAGAAGCTTATGCATTGTAATAACTGATAACAGTCCTGAAGTTTAAAGTATTTGATATAAAGCCTACGGAAGTCAGTACAAGCTTTGTGCAACTCTTCAGTTATAGGCACTTTTTTTTTTTTTCTCTTTTTCTTTCTGTTTGACTCTATAAATCTGCTCTTAACTCTTGGTTCATCTGCATCCTGATACCCATGAGATCAGATTTAGCTGCTTACTGATTTACCAGGCTCTAGGCACATCAATTATGCTACATATATCATAAGATTTTAGGATTTTTTTATGGACAGTCTTCGAGACAGAGAAATATATGATGAGAAAACAGTGTTGCCAAGCAGGCTGAGAAATCATTGTCTAAGTAGAAAGCAAAAGATATTTAATTCAGTGATAAGCAAACAGGCAGACTGCATTACAGTCCATCAGGAATCTCTTGCTATCCTCACTGCTCCCTTCGATAGCTGGGATGGTCACTGGTGCCGTCATCTGCTCCTTTGAGGAATGTGCAGAACACATCCAGCCAGAAAGGAAGGGGAAGAGGGCCCGTGCGCATTCCTCGCATGCCCTGTGGTAGGTGCTGCTTGTATTTCCTCAAGCTCGGAGCAGTTTTTCAAGACACAACTGAGCCTTCTGAGAGGGTGCAGCTCATGGGAACAAGACCAACCCCATGATCAGGTGTCATTTTCTTAACCCGGCCAATGGGTCTTATCTGAGAATCAGGCCAGCTGGCAGCAAGCTGAAGGCAATTGCTGGCGGTACAAGCAGTCAGGGGAGGTAGCAGGAGATCCGTACAGTCAAGCGTGTACTCGGAGGGTGTGGGGGCTCACATCTGGCTGCAAGATGCTTTGAACACTTTGTTGGACAAAGGAGCTTGGTCAAAAGAGGTCAGGGCAGGTTCAGTTGTACTGCCAAGGGTGAAAACTATAGTGAAAGTCAATAAAAGGCTCTCATGGCTTCTAGTTTACCCAAATAAGGACAGAGAAGAATTGTTAACATAGGGTTTTCCCTTACCTTTTCAAGGTCATAGGAAGGTTAGCGCAGCTTCAAATTGCTGCATAAGCTTGAAAGGAAGAATGACAAAATGTGGATTAGGAAAATACATGGTTTTATTTTTAAAAGGTTGTTCTACTGAAATGATGGAGGGTGGTGGCCATCAGGAGGGTGAAGTGCAGGCAATACTGTGAGTAATGCTTGAAATCTTGTAGCATTTTTCTGTATCTTGTGAAACAGGGCATAAGGACACTAAAGGCTTTGATGTTACAGCTGAATGAATTTCGGTTACAAGTAAGGTGCGTATTTTTAACAGTGATAGTGATTATACATGGACAAAACCTGTACAGGAAATTACAGTCCACTTAGTTTGATTGTTTTCTTGAAGATATGATTTAATTACAAAAAAGAGTCAATGGGCATAATATAGGGCAGGTGGCTGAAATCTTTTTACCAGGTGACTGAACAAGGTGATCTGGTAGGAATTCTTGATGTAGAAAGCAATTTTTAAACTACTTTTATATACAAGCAAAAACATCATCAAACTTTGCAAAATTTTCTAGTTCACTTTAGTTGTGGGTTTAGAGACAGCGACTATGGCATAACTGAGGGAGGCAGGTAGTGAATGAGTTATTTTCTCTAATTTTACTATTTAGAGCTAGTATTTTAAATGAACAGAAAAACCCGTGTATAAATTCCTATTTCTGTTACCTGATTTTTCACTATTTCCAAAGATGCCCAAAGGGTTTGACATCCAATCCAGTGATAATTTAGTGGTAGCTGCATGTCCCAAATCAGCAAATTATCTTCAGGCAGTTCAGACATCAAGAAGCTAACATCAATCCACTCTAAAAAATATATTCCTTCATAAAGAAATGGAAATTATTGAGGCAAGCAAAAAAAGATCGTGCAGTCAGTTTGTGAGATGAGAACTATGAGTATCTCTACTGTGCTTAGGTGCAACTGTGCAATCATCAAGGGAGATACCAGGCCCTACGCCTCAGCTTTGCCTCTTCTACCTCCAGTTACTCCAGTTGTTGATGCTGGCGCTCTCTGATTGTATCGTTGCTATGGATAATAATACAAACAGAGAATTCAAGAAACTCGTGAACAAATACTTTATGGTATTTACAAGGTGCATTTTTTATGAGTTGATTTTTCTTCTCTTCAAGCAATACTTCGTCTGTACCTAGTAGAGTTCTAGATGAGAAGCAGTTTACTAGATACAGAAAATTAAATATAAATATTGGGTGAACATAATAGAAATCTCAGAAAAGAGTTTAAAAAGAAACAAAAGAAGTCTTCATATAAAATGCTATGAATAAATATATGAAAATTTGCATTCTCTTAATAAAATGTAGTTCATATGTATGTAGTTAGGAGAACATCTATCTTCACGTGCATTTATGTGTGAGAGTATATATATATATTTTTGCTCTCATATAGCACAGCTATACATGTATACACACATTTTATATATTTATAACATATGTTTATTTTACTGAAATATAGATTTCAACACTGTTGTGCTGTTTCAAACTCTGTTCAAAAATGAAACTGCTTAATGCAAATTTGTAATACTCCAGCTGGACATAAATGTCAACCTGCTAAAATAATGATCTATAAATAGAGTTATTTCTTACCCGTTTACTTGAGATAAATGATAATTTTAACTAGTGCACTGTCCTGAGGACGTGGAAGGTTTCCATACATACATACAAAATGTGACCATCATTTAGTGGAAGTAATACCAAATTAGACCAGGCTTTGAAAGACACTAAGCAGCCTGAAGTGTGATATGAGAGTTGAACTTGAAAGTTCAATTCATTTGCAGAGATGTTACTGGTTCCAGCTGTGTTCTGCGTATAGGGGATAGGCAGAAAATATATTGTATCTGGAAGTGGAGAGCTACACACGAACGCAAGGGCTCTATGCTCTGACCCTGAATACACACCAGAAACAGAGCAAATAAATGTCTATGACATACAACATCCACTTAGAATAAAAGCAGCAGTAATAGTCCATCATAACACAATAATCTGACGCACTTTTCCTCCTACATTCTTCCAAGGAACTTCTTCAAGAGACACTTTATCTAATAATGCAAAAATAGTCATATATGTAACCTTTAAAATCTCCCTTAAAGTCTTGAGTGATGTATTTTCATCACTGAAATTTATAGTAATAGCAGCATTAGTAATTTATGTGTTTTAATTTAAAGCATCTGTTTTCAATTTATATAGTTTAAGGATTTTTTTTATCAGTTGCCCATGAGTAAGCATTTGATCTTGATACTATGTTTTGATTTTATATTTGATGACCATCCTCTCAGTGTGCGGGTTTTCATTAAAAGGTAAAACGTTGTATCTCAAACCAAAAATCAGTTTTGTACAAGTGAAGTGTTTGCTTTTAAACAACCAAAATGACAGTTTCAGTCAGTTTGGACAATGAAAACAGACTAGTTCATCTCACTCTTGGTTTTGGTCACTCTCACCTTCCTTTTTTTGTTTATAACCTACTCAAGGCTGCTGTGTTGCACGGTATTGAGAAATGAAGGAAACACTGTAGCAGAGAAGCTTTACTGTTAATTTTCAAATAACAAACACGCATGTTGCTTTCAGTTAAAAAAGAAAGTTTTCTTTGTGAAACATAAAACAGCAGCATTCTTGGCTTCCCTTGTGGTTTTAGGATGACTCCTGAATTTTCATGTTTTTCTTGAAGACTCAGTTGCTGAAGTCCTGTGAATGCATTTGCATTTTGTTTATTATTTTGAATTTTTTTTTTAAGAGGAAACTATTGCTCTGCATTGCTCTTTATGTGATTATGTTGGTGCAGGGTACTCAGATTAACAGGCCCTTGGTCCAGGAGTTCTCCAATATATGATTTGTGCCCCATTTGTGTTCCCTGTCAGTCAATAAGGAGGCACTAAAATTCAAAGTTAGGAGAGGAAAAGTGCCTGGATTCATTTATATATATATATCTATATTCTTTAATTAATTCATTGATTATAAATTAGCTTCCTACATTTCATAATAGGAAGCTTTTTAATTATCTAAACTCCTGTGTAACCAAAGAATTGTGCCTTCATTCACTCTCTTTTCCATAACTGATGGTGTATATAAATGGGAGATTCAGTCAGGAATATTATTTTTTCAGAACTCATTTCTCTGCAAATCATGATACCATATGTTACATTTAACCAGGAGTATGGCGGATTTCCAGAATTGGAAAAAATTGAAATCAGGACAGGGGGATCTCTCTCTAGCTGCTCTGCTTTCACTGATATGAGCCACATTAGTATAATCATAACCTTGGCCTGAATTTTTGGTTATTGGCATTTTTGAAGTAAACCCTCATGATTTCTCATTTTAAGGAGTCTTGATTTCCTGCCCAGAAGCCTATCATGTTAGGAGGGCTTACTGGAGACTTTTATCTGTTTAGAATATTTATCAGGACCAGGGTTTATAACAGAACATTTTTATCTTGTGAACTCTCAGACATCCAGAGCTGCAAAGGTGAATGTCCAGCTTCTTTTAAAATGACAAAATGTGCCTCTTTAGAAAGTAATCCTAACTAATATGCCATTGGCTATAAGAGCTGTTAGGGGTGCTGGAAGGTCTCCGACCATACCCCTGCAATAAGCCAGTTTAATCAGAGTCATGGTAGCAATTCTATTTCAAGAAATTTAAATTAATCTCTCTCCCTCTCTCTCAAAAAAAAAAAGATTAACAAGTCCAAATCTTAATTAAATGCTATATTTTAAATTCTGTGAATAATATTGTTTAAGAAACATTTAATCATTGTATTTTCTTGTTTAGGATTAGCTGTTTAAAGACAAAAGACTCTAGGCTCCAATTAACTGCTGCCAAAAATTAATTTAAGTAGCCTAATTGACAACTTGCTTTAAGCTACATAAAATCTTGGCATAAAACTTATTGTCAAGGGAAAAATATTCCTAATTTATTACTTTATTATAAATGAAACTATTGACCAAAGTGCACTTGCTCTACTGCAGCTGTTATGTAAAACAACAATATGCAGATGACAACGATAATGAGTCCTTGTCCTTATGTGTAAACACAAATTGCTCTAAAATTGCATGGGCTGTTAATGAATGCGAGGTACCATGAGGCTGTGGAGCTACTACAGCGTCGGCAAAAATCACATTTTCAGCTCTGGATCTCAGTCTTCTTTATTTATGGAGTTTCTCCTGTTGAGGGATGGTGAGACCGGACTTCTGGCTGGCTTTGGAAAGCGCCTGTGAGCCCGTTGGGCTCGCGGTGAAAACTGAGCCCAAGCGCCTTGCCCCTCTATGCAAAAGAGAAACGTAAACTGTTCCACATGTGGGAGCAGAATGTGCACACCGCGGGGAGAAGGGAGCCGGGCTATTAAATGTAAAACCAGGACCGAACAATCAAAATACTTGTCCACGAGTGTGTGAGATACTCAGATATCTGCGAACAGGGGGGAGAAAATTAAAAGCTGTAAGTACATACTGTAAAGCTCTTTAGTTTCTTGTTTATGGTCGCAACGGGCCAACTTTCAAAGCCACTTCTTGAAACGGTGCCCGTGGTTTTCCACCTGCAACGAGTTAGGCACACGAGTGCTGTACTCGCAGCCCTGGCAGAGGCAATTTGCATCCCGCATACCCAGCTGATCTGCACAGGCGCTGGGGGCTCGGGCTGGCCCTGGGTCCCCCGCGCTGCGCCCGCGCTCACGGGCACTGCCGGGAGCTGCGGCACCTTCTGCCGTCCGCCTTGCCCAGCTGCTCTTTTTTTTTTCCTATGCATCCATCTCAGCCTGCTGCAATTTTCATAGCATTAGCTACTCTAATGTCAAGTTAGCTTTTATATTTTGCCTCTTTTTTCATTTAGGGAAAAAAAAAAACAAACAAAAAAAAAAAACACGATTGCATCAGGAAGGTAGCTTGCTGGTGTGCAGCTTTCCCAAAGAGCCTTTTTGAAGGCTAAAAAGGTTGCTTGAAAATATAGTATCTTGGCTCAATTTTCATTGTCTAGGCACATTTTATTTTGGAAAATCACAAGCTACCAACACAACCATGTCATTGCAATTTTTCAAGCATTTTCTTTTTGTGTGTGTGTGTGTTTTATATCTCGGTGAAGTCACGTCCCCCCCAGGCTATTGGAACAAGGCTCAGCTGAGAGCTGAACGTACCGCACGAAAGGAAATTACAAAAGTTAATGTCTGAAGCCATTAGTACGGGCACTTCTCCCGCAGCCTCCGTGAACCCTGGGGCAGCACTGTAAGTTCACGTAGAGAGGCATCCTTGCTTGGAGAGACGGGCAATGTCCGGTCTTGTGAGAACCTGCAAAAGCAAACCCTGCCAGCGAGCGGCAGGGCATCCATAAAACCTAAGAGATGCTTTGGAAAAGCTCCCAGGGCACCGTGACCCTTCACACCCCTCCTCCTCTGAACAAACTGCTTAAAGACTGAGATGTGTTGCTGAGATAACAAGCACGAAAGAATTTACAGCAGGTGCTATTTGAAGAGAGACTGAACAATGCAGAATTACCTGTGCCCATCTAAGTCCATTAATCTTCTCCTGTAAAAATAGCAATAAACAGTGATTTAGAAGCAGAGAGGAGTGAAGCTGGAAGCCCTGGGGTAAAGAGCAATGCTTGTGGTTAATTTTCTCTCCCTGTGCAACAAGTGACAGAACTGCCAAAAATGCGACTACAGGTAGAGCTAAGAAAATATCAGATTTCTGTATCTGTTATTGTTAGTATTATTTAGCAGATATCTGGCAAGAGGCTTCAAGCAAGTTATGCTAAGTGCTGTTCAAGGATGCAAGTGAAGGCATCCCATACACAGAAAGGGTTTACAAGTTGCGAAAACTCACAGAACAAGGAGGGAGCTGAGCGGTGAAAGCCCAGCGAAGGAATCGCCATAACGGGCTGGGCTAAAGCAGAACTCCCTGAAATTTGAAGGTAAGCAACAGCAGTTAATCACTGTAATTACCAACTGCTTAGTTATTAGCTCAGCCACTGATGAAGATGCGGCCACAGCATGTACCCTAAATCCCAGGAAAAAAAAAGTCTTATTATGATGGATAGACTGATTTTTTTAATCTTTGAGTGCCTAAAAAACTAGAGACCTGACCAAAGATAGCTGGAGCCAAAGGGGATTCTTTTCCGCTGGAACAAGCCCCGTGGCATTCAGAGCCCATCAAGCAAGTGATTTATGCGAATACAGCAGTAGAATATTTTCTTTCCAAATGAAAACAAATGAGCTGGCAAAGTATTAATTTAAAATACTTGACTTGTTAATGAGCAGGGTCTATTAGAAAGGTTGCTTCTTTATGTATTTTCTGCCTGTGCTTCACAGGTGTCTGTATGTCTGCCACGATCTGGTATGTGCATGTCTTGTCCCACAGGTTCTCTGGAAGAGCCACGGACTGAGAAAAATGAATTGATTTGTGCCTGATTGTGATTGTGATTCTGGAACAACTGCAGAAATTTTAATAAGCATCAATGCTATGTGACAAGTCAAATTTAATTGCAAATGCCTTTTCTCTCCTCTAAGTTAAAAAAAAAATCTGAAATAATTTTTGGAGCTAGCATTGTTATTTTTTCATGTGAACCATGCTTTTTCAGCAACGTTTTAGATTTAAGATTAAAATGTTTGCTGCAAAAACTCCCAGAAATAGCTGACCCTTTTAAGCCTGGCAAGTCCAAAACAAGTTAGGCACTGCTTTTTTAATCATTTTTAAAAAGCAACATACCTCTGACTTTGATCATGTTTATGAAGAAAATTATTGCAATTGTAATCTTTTGAAAGAGGCGGTGATTTCAATAATAAATGATGAAAACATAAAAACATGAGGAAGGAAGAAACCAGTATTATTTAAAATGTGTTGTCGCACAAAGGCAATCTGTAAAATGAAGTGGCTGTCCAAGTACTGATTTTATAAATTGCTCCATAAATTCAAACCAGTGGAAACCCCTTTACAAACAACACCCCTTTCTACCTCCCCCACATGCCCTACGTGCCGAATATCCTCCCTTTCTTCCTGGATCGAGGCTGTACAATGGAGAGGAAGGGAGACCCAAGCATCCCGGCAGAAAGCGAGGCCTTGTCATGGAGCCAGGAGGCGGTCGGGATTCGCGGCGGCGCGAGCTCCGAGGGCGCCCTGTAACGAACGCCAAGCGCTGCCTTTCAACTCTGGAGAGCTCAACCTGTCTCGATGCTGAGCGCCACTGAGCTTGGCTCCAGGATCCAAGTGACTCTTTCACCCCACAATAACACTGGGAAAGGCACAAGGCCCAAGGCTTGTGCGTGCTGTTTTTTGGGGCAAACTGGCCAAACATCGGCCACAAGGCTCTTTGCTGACAGTTCAAATGAAGTCTCCATCAAAGGACAGGAGCTGCCTGGGCGATATCAGTGAAAAAGGCTTGGCAGAGGTACGTGTTGGGGTTTAGGGAGAGCCAATAACCATGTGGGGTCTCCATGTCTCCATGCACTTCCCGGCTCCAGTCCTAAAATTGGAGCTGGGTCTTGCTTTTGTTTTGCTGCATCTCGGTAGGCTCAGCCCAGTCTCTTCTCCTCTGCCTTCGGAGACCCTTTCCCCACTCATTTTCTTTTCCCTCTTCTGATCCATGTACTGTCCTACTGGACGAGGCCAGGCCTTGGGCCTTGTCCACGCAGCCTCAGTCACTCCAGACCAGAACAGCTCTCAAAGTAGAAAGTCTTCACTCCTCTCTTGTGATGTCCACTCTTGACTCCTGCCTCCTCCTCTGCAGCCTGCTATGTCTTCTTCTTTTAGCTTTTTTTTTCTTTTAAGAGGAATGAGAGGGAGAACAGAATCTCCAGAAACAGTGACCATAACATTTTACAAATTCCATTTTTCTGAAGGTTGAAGGGATATGCAAGGGAAGAAAGTTAGGAAGCTCTTCCCTCAAATCTGGAGTCCAAGTAAGATTTGCAACAAAGCACTTAGCAGAAATAGAGACTGGAGAAATAGTAAGTACTATTTAGAGTACTATAAGTAAGTACTATATACAGACTGAAGAAATAGTAAGTAAGAAATGCAGAGGCCTCTACCATTCTGAAAAGCACCAGTTATTTCACAATTTTGGTTCTGACTTACCTGAAAAGAATTCCCCTCCTCCAGATTCCTGATACAGATTAGTCCTCCAAAGTCCATCCACAGAATAGCTAGGCAGAGCGGGATGTGGAACTCACCACTTACTAAACTTAAGTTTTATCCAGTGAAAAATCCTTTTTATTAAAGGCAAACTGTAGTATAATTGAGCTAAATCTCTAACCTCTGTTGGAGGTTGCAATGCAACGCAAAGTTCATTACAGTGTCGGCTGTCCGAGGGATTTTATGAGATCGTATTTCATGAGGAAATGAATTTCCTCCTCCAGCTTGATGCAGTCAGTTTACCAAGCGGTAAATAGCTATGTATAACCCCCGTGTTGTTTTGCAAAGTGTTTGTGGATCCTGTAGGATGAAAGTTGCCAAAGATAAGATCTTAATCACTGAAATCTTGAAAGAATGATTGAGAAAATGGCTCAATGAGGATTTCAGGGCAATTTCACTGGAGGAAGCTGGGGCATCCCCTGCAGACACACAATGTGATCACTAACTACAGGAAACTGTTTCTCAAAGGTTGTGCCTGTCCCAGCACAACCATACTTAGATGATGGCTCCTAAGCAACAGCCTGCTCTGTAACTGCAAGTCCTAAGGCACTGACTTAAATTTATTTATCTCTAAAAATCAACTATGTTATGGAGCTCAAAATCTTTTGCTATAATGGTACTCATTCCACTTCTTTTAAGAAGCAAAATGAATAGCAAAGATGTGGACCAGAACGTGAGGAAGTTCTGCCAAAACTGGCCTCCTAACCCGCTGAAACAACACCTAGAGAATCTGTCCTTCCACTTGCACAACTGAGAGGAACTCACCAGCATGTGAACTTCGGGACTAAGCTGATTCCAGGCACTTGGGTTTAGAAACGACAACTTGCTGCTGGTTCCTGGAAGTGAAACGGGAGAGGTCAAATTATTACTATATTTGGGCTACTGAGATTAGTAGAGAAGGCCTTTCAATAAATACATGGAGAATATTACTTTGGATTATTTTCTTCTGTACGTGCTGTGTCCCTGCACAAAAGCAAAAACCCCTGGGCTTTATGTTGGCTACTTGGTGTATGATAGGTCAGATACTACAGACTCTTTTTTGTGCTGCACTGAGGGACTGTGGTGCCTGTGAACAAAATCAGATAGGCTAGAAATCTTCAAAGCTCACCCTTACTTTATGTTACTTCAAGGTACAGGCTGTGTATGACTTTTACAAATTATTGCTATGTTATTACTACAGCCTTTCTAAGTTTATCACACAGGACACACTTCTGCCTCTTTCGATTTCCTACCTCTTTTTTGTAATCATCTTTCCTTATTTCTCAGTGTTTTCCCAGTAAAGGGATTGGTGTAAAAAACATCTATTCAAGATTTATATGTCTGTTTTATAAATCACACTTGCTATTTAGTGTTTCTTTAATGTGAAATTGTGAAATACCTAAAGGAAGGCCTGATCTTTAAAGATTAAGAGTGCTCAAATTACTATTGAGATCAGTGGCAATTATGTGTGTTAACACACACGTCATGAACCAAAATGTGTGGCACTGAAAGAAACTCAGCATTGGGTTCAAAGGGTGCTGAAATGGGAGGCTATCTCAAGCATTTTGATATGATACACAAAGGATTTATCCAGGTCAGAGCAACCTCATGAATTCATTTGAAAGCGAATCTCCTTGGAACCTTTCCTTCATCCTAGAGAAAGCATTAGGGATCAGAAAAGGAGTTTTTCACAGATAGTATGATATTCAGCTCAAGCAATCCTTCAAATACATGGGAGCAAATAGGACAGTGATGGGCTGCGGGTTAGGAAATAATATTCTCTTCCTAGTACATCCACCATCTTTCCATCTTTCTTTTTGTGTTTTTCTTTTGTGTCTTTTATTAAGTAATTTCCAAACCTTCCAAGGAAGGTTTGACTTAAAATACACGTTAACAAAAATCTAAATTAAAAACCCCTTGGGAAAGGAATTAAGTTCAAGGGCTTTTCAGTCACTCACGGGGCATGTGTTTGAATTTGCTTTAGAAGGCTGGTTTTCTAAGGTGCCTACGCTTCAGAACTGATCTAATGCTTCCCTTAAACACTGCTCACATGTCATTTTGATAGACATTTTGCATGGCTTTGCTGGTTAATGTCAGCTTCTCAACAGAAATGTGGCACTTCTCTAAATACCCTCTCCTCCTCCACCCTCCCCATTTCCCATTCTCCCCAAGGGTCTTTATAAGATTTTTAGGTAAGAGAAATGTTGATCTGTACTGGGGGGTTTGGGACTTATTGTTTCTTTAAAAAACTTCTTCTGAGTTAACTTAACAGACATATAAAACAATCCTCTAATACACAATGCAATACCAGCATAGCTCTGTATCATAACAAAGTTTTAAAAATCATGACAAATTGGGCTGGTAACCTACCTTTAGGTGTAACTACCAAGGTGATTCTTAGTGTGGTTTCCACCTTGGGCCCTCGGATTGCAGTTTCTCTGCAGCCAGCTCTCCTGTCCCTTTTTGTCTTGGACTAGGAAAGCCCCAGCATAACTTACTGACCAGGCCTGAACTACTTTCCTTTCTTTTCCAGGCCAGACTGGAGGAGTTCAGAAGCCACAAGTTTTTGCCTGTGGGAGTCTGATCTACCATATCCCAAGTAGCCCATGTGAAGTCAAAGGGGTCTTGCTTTCATGGAGGGACATGGCACTTACAGAAAAATTATTCCAATGCAGTGTTCTCTGTGCATTCCCTCAAAGGCCTTCTCCGCTAATCTCAATAGCCCTAATTTCTTTAGGCATTCCAGGAGGATTTGGCGTCCCAGTCTAGACAAACTTCATCCCTGTGTTTTGAAAGAGAAAGCCTTTTGAAACCACCATGGCTCATTGTTTGCCTGCACTGAAGGGCTTTGGTGCCTGTGAATAAAATAAGATAGGCGAGGAAGGAGGTGAAGTCTTCAAAGCTTGCCATTACCTTACATGTTTTCAAGGCACGGGCTGCGTAGCTTGAGTTTCTATCCTCTTTATGCTTCTTGTTTCTTAGAGAAAGTAAAAACCTCTGAGCCTGAGTTCTAATCCTTCCTCAGGTTCTCTGATGTATTTGGACAGTCCCCTCATGTTTCTGTTTTCCACAAATATTCTTTTTCCTGTGCAAATTAACATATAGACTATAAGGTATAAATAGTATTAGCTATCTAAACCAAAAAGTCATCATGAAGACTGTTTCCCTTTCATATGTATGAATTCATCTGTTTAAGAAGAAATCTTGCAAGGTTTAAATACCTTCTGCTGGGAATTTTGAGTAAGCAACATCCTTGGAAGGTATTGACATCAAACAGAATGAGACCTGATTGATTTTTATCTTTTTTTTAATCACACAGAAGTGCTCATGTATGCAAGACAAACAAAACTTTTAAAGGCAGACTGTTTATAGAGAATGAAGTAAGCTATTGCCTAGAATCAATGAAAAGTGACAGCTACTGCACTGGTCAAATCATTATGCTGAGTGTCATTTTGGAATAAATAAGTCAGCAACATCTTAGACGCAACAGTAATGCAATGCATTTATTATTTTCTTAGATTTACATACAGTCTTCCTGAAAAATGTCACAAAGTGTGACTCATCACATCTGCATGAAGTTATGAAAAAAGTAAGCCTTGTTAACCTGCTGTTTGAAAACCAGAACACTTTTATCAGTTCATATAATTGCTAACCCCTTATTCACTGTTCAACACTGAAGGGTTCTTTGCCTCCTAAGATCCCACTAATTGCTGACAGATTTGATTTCTCTGTGACAGCAGGAGTCCTGTTTCTGGCCTTTACATCAAGTAATTGCTTTATTTTTCTCCCTCTGCTCTGAAAAACGGAATTCCCTTCTCCCCTGCTTGAACCTCTGTAATGACTTCTTTCTATGTTATTAAATCCTTGCCATTTAAATCACATTTAGAGATGTTTTGAATAACTGATTCCAATTACTAGGGCTCTTACTAAGGAGCAGCTGAAAACGCAAGTCATTACTTGCCCATAGACAAGCAGCTACACCTTGCAGCAAAGTCTCTGGTGGACTGTATTTTATTTCTACTCAGTAAGGTGCAATTCATACTCACAGAAGGTGGGTGTTCAACAAATATACAGCTGCTGGAGCTCTCATAACTTGTCATTCGTGCACAATAGAGATCTGATTTTATATTTATTTTATAAATAGTGTTATTCCTTAAAGAAATCATCCTGTCCTTCCTGTAGTGACTCAGGAAGCCTGCTTGGAACAACAGTAGAGATGAGCAGTTGACCGACAAATGACCCACGTAAGGTTACTATCCAGAGATCTAATAAAAAAGCATTGCAGGGTAAAAGGAAACATGACTACAGGTCGTACATTCCTTCCGTGCGGTATGATCGGCTTCTGTTGTTCTTAACATTGTTTTTTGTACAGGTCATGATTCCTTGTGTCTACTAAGAACTTCCTAGCAATAACATTTTAGTTCAGTTATTAATCACCCTTGTAATCATTACAGCCTTTGTAGAAAAAAAAAAAATAATATGTGCCAGGAGATGATTGTTTGACAAATTATTGCAGGGCCTTGGTATAGTATATTTGCTAATCCAATCAACCTAGAGCCATTATAAAAAAATATGAAGCAACTTTCAAAATGTTTCTGAATCACGCTATTCTGTAAATGAAAGGGGATTGGCTTTGAATAGTCAGCATGCAGTTTTCTTCACAAATACAGGCTCAGTTAATTTTCATATGCTGTTATGTCACATGTAAGCAACTAATAAAGACAATTTATAATAATTGGGGATTTTGCAGTTCTCTAATATGTGGATTTATGAAGAGGTGTGAAGGCTGCAAACTTAGCTTTGGCTGAATCTGTACCAGAATCTATTACTTCATGTACTGGGCAGGTTTGTTTCTGTGACCAGCTCTCATTTTCTTTTGGTGCTGTCTGACCTGGTGCGTTGGAATCTGTACAAGAAAAAACATAATCACTTCTGCATACCTATATTAACTTCCTAGTACTTTCCTCAGTCTAGCCCTGATAATTAGCCCTGCTAATCTATACAAAGGCCCTAGTTTACTTTTGACATCAGAGTAAAACTACCACCATTAAATGAAATAAAAGCACAGTTTGACCACTGGACTTGCATCAGCGGCCAGGACTTCTGCCAGCACAGCTATAGAGTAATGAAGATCCCTCCTTTTTCTAGCTCCGACAACACAGAAACTAGCTTAAGTAAGTTAGTTGTTAGACCCTAAGGCTGTGTATGTGCTGTGGAGCAAAATTTGCTTCTCAATATATAATGGTGGTCTTAAAAAACACCCATTTGGCTTTATAAGTACATACATTCAAGATTTAATATTTTGGTTATATATATTCTGGAAAGTTATATGTTATAGTGTGAAGTTTTCATATAATTTGGTTGGAGGGATGTTGTGCTCCTTCAGACTGACTAAAAGTTTATGTATGAGTAGACTAGCATGCACCTCTGCATGCCTTGCTCTTTCTTTTTTAAAAAAAATTAAAAAAGAATTATAGGTAGATAGCTCTCGCTGATAATTATAATTAAGACTTAATCATACTTTTGTTGAAGTAAAAGAGCATTTTACCATTGACTTCACTAGGAAAAATATGGATTCAGAACCCAACTGCTGCTATTAATTTTGCCCCAATAATACGATTTCTTGAATATAAAATCATAGTTAATGAGCAAACTAAAGAAGGTGGCCTCATTAGGTATTCAGAGCTGTGTTTTCTAAACACATAAATTAAAATAAAAATCAAAGTTTGATGTGTATAAGGGAGCTGTTATCTATCCTTTCTTTGTGGGTATTATTCAAAGGCTTCCCTTCCTATGCATAAAAATAAGAGAAGGTTGAAATTACTTGCCATTGTTTTAGAAAAAGCCTTGCGTCAAGACGAGTTGCCCAATAGGCCTTATGAGTTGTATCTGATCTTGCACTGCTCAGTTGTTGGGAATGCCTTGGCCATGGGCTAATGAGGGAACTTACCTAGGCATGCCAAACACCAGCTGAGAAAAAAAGGCTGGCTCAGTGCTGAAAGTCCTGCCTTTCATGTGTTTTAATTAACCCCATTACTGGTTTTAATTAGAGATGCTTAAGAGAATAATCTCCAAGTTTTGATCTGTTCTCTATAAAGAGGTAGTGGCATCTGAAGGGGTTTTAGTTGTTTCCCCGCAATAGAAATCGTGCGTCAGCATTTCCAGAGAGCAGGGGATATCCATACACGTGGGAAATAGCTGGGTTTTAGGTCATGATAGAAGGGCAAATTTTCATGTCCGCCCTCTGCAAAGCCCTGGAAGTCAGTAAATTTGGAGCCAGTGCCAGAATTTGGAAGCAATGTAGCTATGTTTGCGCAAGAAGCTGCCCAAGCTCATCCGACAACATTGGTTGTCAATATAGCAGTGCGAACCACTGCAGTTCAGAGTGTCTCTGTTCCTGGTCCGATGGAATGAGTTATGCAGATGTACCTTTGGATACCTGAAATTAGCCCCGTAAGGGCAAATTTTCCAAAATATTTGGAAAAGAACAGCAACATTTTCAGAAGAGCCAAGATGTCAAACTTCACTTTTGAAAATCTCCCCAGGAATCCCATCTAGCTGCCTTTTTAGTCACTTTGAAGGTTGGTGATTAAATCCATACTTACAGTGTGATTCTCCCACACATGGGGAGCAATGGGAGCTTTGTCATCACCACTAATGGGGACAGGATTGGGAGGAATGAAATATGCAAGGAGTATGCGAGGGAAAAAAAAAAGGCTTGAAATTATCAAATGAAAGGAGCCAGCAGAGTTTTTAATTTTTGTGCATGCTTCAATTATTGAAAATGATAGAATCACTTTACCAGTTTTTTTTTTTAATGGTTAAGTTTAAAAGCGTTCAGGGTTGGCTGTTTGTTTCTTTTGGGAACGACTTACAATAACCAAAAGATATAAATCAAGTCCTGGTTTTGCTTTTCTTTTCTTCTGCAGCCACAGCTTAAACAACCAAACAGCAGGGCCGCGTCGCAGCAGCGCGGAGTCACGCTGGGCGCTGGAACGGGCTGCGTGGGGCAGCGCGGCACGGGGACGAGGGCTCCTCTCACCGTGGGATGGACACTTGGTTTGCAAAGGGGCAGCACTGATAGCCCCGATTCTGTGGTTGCTTCTGGTGAAATCCTCACTCGGGCTTTACAAGCTTATAGGGTTCGTCTGGGAAGTGTATCAACTTTTGCACCTGAATCTTCCTCTTCTTCACCGTCTCCCTGAATCTTCCAGCTCTCCTTATTCTAAACAATACTTAGATACATACCTTAATATCCCTATAATATACTCTTATCTCTTGTGGAGTGAAAGCTCACAGTGCCCTGTTAATGGACAGTGAGTGGAGCCTATAGAGCTATACCCCAAGTACTATTAAGTTGCTGTCTTGCATGCAGGTGGAGTAGAGCAGTGCTGGTTGGTGGGTACCAGCCTCCTGGATATTTACCTGGTTTCTTGAACAATGTTTTTCAGGGTGCCATGGTGATCTTCCCTGCGAGGAACTATCACCATCTGGTTTGGGCAGCGACTGTCATCATCTGCTTTCTCCCCTAGTGTACTCAACAACCGCTGCTGAGCTGCCAGATAGTGAAAATCCATGGCATTCCCTAAAGACCACTGGAAAAGAAGGCAAAGCCCTCTTTGCGCTCAAAGTTGGGACCTATCAGCATAGTCTTGACCCATCCCTTTACTTTTCCAACCTTCCCTCTGCCAGAAAAACATGTCAGATCAGCAAAGAAGCCCGCTGACACATCTGATGTGTGATACATGAAATCATGTCTCCCAGAGCCCGATGTTTTGTGTCGTCCCGCTCAAACAAGCAGCAGGAGATGGCCAAAGGTGGAAACTGGTCACTGCTGTCCAGGCAGCTGCAGTTGTGACAGAAGTATCGACTGCAGGGCCTGCAGGAGGTCAGCCTGCTTTCTCCTCAGTATTTCGGTTTTCTGTTTCTAAAATGAAAATAGTAGCTCTTCTGCGTCTCACAGGCATACTGTGAGGATAAATGTATTAAAGATGTGCAGTAGTCGGAGTCCACATCAGGGCAAAAAAAATCTTAGAGAAGATAAATATGCCTGTAGACACCAAGTAGACTCGTTCTTTGATGCTTTAAAGCTTTTATGGCCAATAAAGAAAATGTGAGTTACACAAAGGCTGTCTGGCAGTTCTAATATTAACATCCGTAGCACAGCTACTTCTCATGGCAGTGTCTGTTTGTATCGCTGTGTGGTGCTGATATTGTTGATAACATTTGTAAGTAAGATTAACCAAACTATAAACCTGGTTTGTGTTTGACAGTGCATTGGTTTGTAAAAATGAAGCAAAATGCAGTTCAGCCATTTGAGCTACGAGAATAGCAAGAAATCCCCAAATTTCTATGTTAAATGACGAAGTGTGGAAGTTGTTTTTTTCACAGGGAGCAGCTGTGGGAAGAACACTGTAACTTGGAAAAGGAGTAGATATCATTTAGTAGAAATGCTGGTGTATATTTATATTTCCTTTGGCTTTGGATCAACTAAGCTAAGAGCCTCTTCTGATAAACTTAGTGCAAGCTGTAAATTGATGAGACGAAGTTGCCGTGAGAACCTACGGTGTGATCGCTGTCTCCTCGGTTCTGCGAAGCTGCACTCTGTGCGAGCTGCTCCCTTCATATTTCATAAGGGAAACAGGACTATAAGAGATTTTACATATCCTTAATGTAGCCATATGCTTGTATACTAGATTGTAAATGATTGTGTAATCAATCATCCACACCAGGGATAAAGTTAAGCTGCATGTACAACTTTACTGTTGTAATTTCTTGCTTCTGGAATCTTATCCATACAATCACAGCTGTCTCAAAGTGGAGTTTGTTTGTTTTCTTTTTTTTTTTTTCTTTTTTTCATGGAACATTTGACTAAATCACATTTGCAGATATTTTATTTTTTTTCATTCACGTAGCACCTGAGCTTTATTTACTTTGGAAATAAGTCACCTCATTAACAGAATTCATTATCCATTATTACTGTCATGTCATTCCTGCAATAAAAGCAATGACTGTAGAAGCATTCAGTGGCTTAGCTGGTAGCATAGTGAGCTATTATACTGCAGACCTGCATTCACGCTGCACATTGGTATGCCAAGGCTGGCAGAAACTAGGAGCATCAATGAGGTAATAGTCTTAATCTCCGAGGGGAGGATTATGTTGTGCTGCACTGAAAATACCTCCTACTGCTCGCAGGATAATACTTCAGATGGAGCTATAAATTGTTCAGCAAATAAGGACAGGTGCTGGGAAGAGGGTAAAAAAAAAAAGTCCTGCGACGTTCCACCATTATCTGTAGATAAGAGGTGGAAAAACTGTTGTTCTCGCTGTTTAACTATTATCACTCATTCGCTATTTAATTTGCCAGCATGGCATGGACAGCCACTTAAAAATGAAGTGCATCTGTAGTAGCTGGATCTCCAATTCCCAGAAATGCTCTTTGCTTTTGTGGATTGAACAAATGCCAGGTGTAGGTGTGCGTGGCATGACCATGGACGGGGTGTCCCAGCCACACTGTTGCTTCTCTCCGTGCAATCCTAAAACCTCTGCTCCACACAGGGCTAACATCCCTAGTATGAAATTCTGAAAATGGAGTCCATAAGCTCTGCATCTTCTAAAGGGGATTTTGCTACCTCTGTGGCCTTTACAGCAGAGGTTAAAGATGAAGTCAGAGTGGATATTCCTTACTGAATCCTTTTGCACTAGGTGTCATCTATTAACAAGCTGCTGCACTAATACAGAGTTGGCCTCACTAATCCCCTGTCTCTTCCAGCCAGCAGCTGCTCCTTGCTGTCTTCCTGCTCAGACACCCCGCTCAGAGGAAGTTTCTAGCTGTTCTTTTGCATGCTTTTATGTTTACGTAGTATCAGCATGTTATAGAATATAGACACTCTAGGTTCACCTTCAGCGGGCTAGGAGGACACAAGCCATCCATTTGAAGCAGTCGGTTAATCATCTCCTTGGCTTTGTGGATTGGTTCCTGTTCCACAGCAGGTCCTAGCACTCACCAAGAAAACTCATTTGCTAGGAGAAAAAAAGTTGGCAAGCATTATTTTTTTAAAAAAAGGAAATGTACTTTCCAGGGGATCTTTTGCCTTACGATGTCAGCGAGCTTCATGAGGCCCATTTTAAAGAGGGTGGAAATGGAAATTAAGATATGAGATAAACATCAAGAGGTATTTAAGCAGTGGTGGGAGAAAATGTGTGCAATCAACTGAGTGGCCTCTGAAAGATGATGCTATATCACAAAACAGCAGAAGGGAGGAGAGGGCATTCAATGACAGTATACATACCACCAGTTCAGACTAAAATCAGGTCAGAGTTTTGCTGAAACACTGAATTTTACGGGTAGCACTAATTTGCTATGGCCACTGGCCCTTGCCCATAGAACTATCTCTTCGTTCTTCCCAATGCTAGAATCTGTGCATGATCCAAAGCCACATCCAGCTATTCAGTGGTGTTTTGATTGGGAAGCAACATTTTCACCATCATGGGAAGGCTTCCCTACCTGGAAAGCTTTATCTTGAATCAAGTTAATATTAATTATTTATATTTGCTTGCGTTACTGCTTAAGAAACAGAAGTGCTTTTCCCTGGTGTGCCAAGCAACAACTAAGGGACCTTGTCCTTTCATCAAGACCATGACTCCCAGGATGTAAACAGAACTTTTTTTTTTCTTTTTTTCCTTTTTTCTTTTTCCTTTTCACTACGTGAAATAATTTGTGTTGATTAGAAATGTCTACAGACAATTTCCAGGTCCTAGGTTCAAGAATTTTTAAATAGTTTGTTCCATAGAAAATTTCATCATTCCCAAATAATGTCCACTTTTGGAAGGACAGCAAACATTGGAACATGCATGTTCTGACTGAAATTCCCTTTTAAATTTCATCTGAGCTCACACTTGTCCAGTCCTTGAGAAGTGGGAAGAGAGACCTCTTTTGGCACACTCTTAGCAACACAGGAATTAAAAAATGTTTAAATTTTGGGTCTAGCTCCACTCCCAGTCATATAGATGGAGACAGCGACTCCCTCCTATATGAATAATCTTTCATTATAGACTACAGGAGAATCAAGCTCACAGAGCAGGTGAGGGAACGAGGCCTGAGAAGCAATAGAACAAATACAAATCTTGAGGCACTGGTTTAATTTTTGAATTTTGTGAACTTTCCTCCTCCTTTTCTTCTTCAGAAAGTGTGTACAGTACTGCAGAGAAAAGTAAGTAGTTTTCTGTGCTGAGGGTTTGAGCCTTCCCCAATACCCAGTGCATCTCTATCATTTGGTTGGTTTTCAACAGTCTTGGGAAGCACTTTTATCTTTCTGCCACTCTGATTTAAGATACAGTGTTACTTAAAACCCCCTAACAGGCAACTAAATGTCAGAAGATGAAAAAATAAATTTCCATCAGGCTCTGCTTTTTATAAAAATCTATCAATTTAATAACTTGGTTTAAAGAAAACCAGAATGATCATGTTAAAATACTGCCAAATTTATAAACTTTGACAGTCCCACATACTGAGATGAACAGGCACATTTATTTCATACGAAATAAAATACACTTTCTCTCTGTATTCATCGAAATAAAAAGACTCACACATCTGTCCCAAATTTCTTTTAAGAAATAGGATGGCTGCTAGTTGCTAGAAAATAGTGCCTTTCTGCTGGCTTACCTCAAGATAAATTTACAGCTTCACTGTAACAGTATCAGAATTCAAAAAGTAATCAGTTCAAGTAGCACCAGATCAAACATTTTCATCCACATTAACTCTTTGATGTCACGATTCAATGTCTCACAATGAAAGACGTGTATGTAAGATGCATGAGTGTTTTTGCAAGTCTTGGTTCTTGCTGTTTCAAAAGCTCAGAATCTGTGGGGTCTATTACATAGGAGTTGTATGTTCATATGGAAAGGGGCAGTGAGTATCGTAGGAAGCTGCCCTATTTTGGCAGTTCTGGACATGGATGTTCTTTGAAGGATGCAATTCTTGGTAAGCCCTCACAGCCTCATAGTCCAGTTAGTTACTGCTTACCTAAAAGACCATCCTTGCACAAGCAAGTCCTGCCAGACACAGTGCCAGCTGCCAGGCAAGCCCCAGGCTGTGGATCCCCCTGAACCAGCTCTGCAGACAAGGCAAGCTATATCAGCAAAATCACCTTATGACAGTTATGAGCTGCATTTCCTTGAAAGATTTTGCCAGGGTGAAGTATTCTTAAAAATTATGAAAATAAAAACTATCACACCCTTGGCTGGCATTAGTCAATGCCCCAAAATTTAAAGTTATATTTGGTCCAGGTTTGCTTTTGCCAGATAAGACTACATCAGTGCAATCTGAGAACTTTATGTGTTAATATTAAACGTTGTGTTTCTTAACATACTTAATAACATTAATAAACTGGAAGCTGTTGGAGTGGTGGTAAGCCTAAGTAAAGACCATAAAGTGGTAAGTCTTGGCTTACCAAGAACATGAAAACAAGAACCTTTCTGATGGATATAGAAAGTGCTGTAAGTGAAATATTAAACAATATATCTCCTGCCTTTGTGAAGAGCAGCTTTTGGACAGAAGGGCTCCCTTAGGCAGGGTCTACAACATACAGTGAAAGCAGGAAAGAAAGGAACAAGCTTGTACTGTAGCAGGTCAAGATCCCTGGATTCCCTAAGGCTATTCCTTTGCTAATCAAAGCACTTTGCTCTCTGTGAAACAGAGATATTGTATGTAATTGTCTGCTGAGAAGCAACTAAAGTGATGTAACCTGCCACAGTGAAATGAAGACTTCCATGAGATATTCCCAGAGGAAAAATTAGTGGCCCTTAATACACCTGGCTGGGACAAAGCATGTGTCCTCGAAGGAATAGGCAGGCCAGAGTCTGCATCTGCTTGAACAGTCAGAGTGCAATTCCTTGAAAAATAAAACTCAAAACTGATTACCTGAAAAATGGTCACAGAATCCACTGCTTCGTAGTTAGGGCTTATGAGCGCAAGTGAGTATCAGACAGATACGACAAGTATGACCTGCCATAATCCAAATAAACCACAGCTGCATTAGCTGCAGGTAAAAATTTATTCTGCAGAGCTGCCTGACTTTTAGAACATTCCCAGTGCTAGAGTATAACTTTGCTGTATGGCAAAAACATCTATTCCAAAGCAACTTGTAGCTTTCTTCAGAACTGGTGTATAGCAGGAACTATAAACTGAGGAGACTAAACAGTTGTGATTCAGAATAGACCATTTGCCTTACTGTGTTTGCCAGCTGAGACTTGGAGAGGGGAGAAGAAAAATCTATTTTAGCACCATAAATTTTCCTATTTAGCCAGCACTTTCATAATTGCTTGCAGGTTTGAAGGGCATTTGGATCCTGACCAGACAAAGCTCATGAGTATTTCCATGAGTTTGGAAGTCAGTAGGATTACTGACTTATTCAAGAGCTGTAAGGAGCACGGGAAACAAGGGAAGCAAGGTTCGTAGGGAGAGGTAATGTATTTTATGAGGAAAACTGATATCACTGGAAAAAATGGAGACAAGCTTTTGTGGACACACGTTCTAAGTGTGATCCTTGTCAAAGACTTTCCCTTCTGGTGCAGACAGGTTGTTTGGTTCACACCTCTGGTTGCCTTGAAGCACCTCAGGCCCAGCTTTCTCCCATTTTCGGGCACTTGGCTGGGGTGCCTTTTATCACAGAGTTGTCAATGGGAGCTGAACTGCTCTGCAGAGCAGTTTTTTTCCCCATCTTTTTCTCCTAGAAGTTCTGAGGCACCTCTTAAATTATGTACTTACAATTCGGGGGATTTAGGACACCAGATGTGTCATATAATATTATACAATCATATCCCAGGTCATGGCTGTCAACATCTAAAATCCAGCAATCCTAGATGAGATGATTTCAGGCTCAACTTCATTTTTGGTTTCATTGTGGTTCTTTGGCCGATGATTAGTTGCAACAAAACACAAATCTAAAATCCTGGCTCTGAACTCTCCATAGCTCAACGCTCTAATCCACCTCCTCATAATCTGTTAGATCTCACAGCCTTCAGTGTAGGTGTGTAGCTCAGAACTGGTGACTGAGTTCCATTATGTGAACACCCACACAGCCTAGCAGACAGAGCAGGGTTGCAGATCTTATTTCTGCACAGAAATCAAGCTCTAGCATCCTTCCTCTGCTCCCATACCCTTTTGCCCTCATTGATGTTCTCTTCTTTAGTACACTCCAGTGCCAGAGAATCCGTTTCTACAGTCCAAACATGCTACACTCCCTGCTCTGAATCTGCTTTAGCAAGAACCAAGACAGAATGTGCTAAGTGCATTTGCCATCATCCCAACAGCAGGTTTCCAGCTGTGTGAGTGAGTTTGGAAAATACGATATTCTGTGGATGGCATCATACAAGTCCTTGCACTGATGGTTATTCTTCATGAAGATGGACAGAGAAGAGGGGAAAGGAGGGGTAAGGCTTTTATTTTAGTATTATCCGTTTCCTCCAGATATTTCACTGCATTTGACATGCAAGGTCTCCATTTAATAAAGTATCTGTTAGAGAGAATGAAATGACCGTTCATAATATTTAAGACTTGAATGTTAAAATGTTCATGTTGAATGTTAAAAAAAACATATCAAGAGTCTCCAACCACCCAAAAAAAAAGTCAGGAATAAATTGCACAAAAGCCTCCCATTCTTACATAAATCTACACTGTTATTAAAAAAATGTGTACTAAAGAAGACTTAATCCCTAGCAGTTTTCAGTTCAAGAAACAATGAAGCAACCAAAGAAGCAATGTCAATAGGATGCAGTGCAATAACAATACATGTCATGGATGTCACATGCCTGAAGGACATCCTTCTAATTTTTGAAATCTACTTAAAAATTATTAGCAAATGTCGCATTAGCTGATTGCAAAATCTGTTTCAACAGCTTAGAACTTTTTCATATCACTGGGGGTCCACAAGTTCCTGAGAGAGTATAATTTCAATTTGTTTCTTAATTAACGTGACTGCATAAATAAAAAGTATCCTGTTTTAGCCCTTATCAGACATATTTTCCTGGGTGCCCATAAAGACAAAAATAGTGTAAGCCAATTCATATTGTTAATGGTTTGAGAACTAGCCAGGCTTGATAACTGGCTATAGGAGCCAATCAATAAAATGTGTGCTAGTAAACTTATATCAGGAAAGAATCAAAACTCTCTGTGAAAAGTAATTTCAGTATTTCTAGTCTTGCAAAGCAATGGCA
The DNA here is from genome assembly GCF_000705375.1 of Tinamus guttatus. Next base: position 316,211 of record NW_010584369.1, on the reverse strand, counting down.
ATTTAAGTAAGTATGACAGGTCACTGTCCATTCCGGGCCTGGCTTGCTCAACATGACGGCCTAGGCAACAAAAAGGGACTCAGAGCAAGACCCGGTGTGCACTAAGGAAAGAATAAACAAACTTGTGTCATAAATCAGGTTTATTTTTGCGGAAAGAACCCTTAAAAATTGCTTTGCAAGCTCTTGAAGTAAAGTCAAGGCAGTCAAACTCATCTATAAGGACATCTCAAGTCCTGTACAATGTGTTTTCACCCACAGTGATGACTTGTTGGGATTTCTGGATATTCACAGCTCAATCACAGCTCTTGCTTCAAGCATCATCCATGTACCAGAGATCCAGAAATCCCAGACAAATGACTGAAGTCTCTGTATCCTGGTAACACTTCCACAAAGAAAAAGTAGGCTATATTGTAGGAACCTCTGTGGGATTTTTTTTTCTTTTTTTTTCTTTTATTTGTTGTTTTTCAGTAATAGACATTCTTATTCTAAAATTCAAGGTCACATCATTACCAGGTATAATTTATGCCAACTGTCTGGATTAGTAAATCAAAATAATGAAATTGTGAAAGATCTTCTTACAATGAAAAACAGGAAATAAAAAAAAGAGAGACTCTTCGGGCTTTCCTTTTCCATTTGCAGTGATGAGCTTGCCAATAGATTCTTGCTGTGTAGTGAATAGAAAAGAACCAATTATGTGACTTAGAATTATTTTTCCTTTTAAATTTCAGAACAAAGAAAATATAATAATTGTTGCTCCTGAGAACTTAAATATGGAACATCCTATAATTCAGAGTTCATTATGACTTCCGGGACTGGTAATAATAAGGCATTATGCAGTCCCAAAGAACTTCATATGTAGAAGGTAAATACTTAAAAGCCGTGGTACGCCAACAAATCCAGCAGTAGGAACAGAGATTATTATGGTTTTAAGTGTGGGAACATTATTACTCTTTTTTAAATCAACTCTAAATCTGATTGCTGAACTTGATTTCAAAAGGGAGATTTGGTGTTCAGTAACAGGGGAAGGACTTGCATTTTAGATACTTTCTGCTACTTCTTGGTATTCCACAGTACAAACAATCTGAAATTCATTTAAGATCACCCAAAATAAAGATAAAAGCTTTGGTTGTGTAGTAGAAATAGGAAACTGGTGCTTTTCCTTTATTGCTTTGCCCTCAGACCAAAACCACTGAAATTTTTAGTCATTGCTTTGTGCCATTTTTTTTTATTTTGTTTGTTTACACCGTGGACAGTGTTCTGATTATCTGAGTTCAGATCTTGAACACAGAAGGGCCCTCACTGAAAAGAGAAACCTCACAACTACTCTTGTTTTGGTTTTGAAAGGTTAAAGATACTGCATTAACCCCTGATCCTTAAAGCAATGAATAGTGTTTGAGGCTGGGGACAGCCTTGGCCGCAGTGATGATGGAGTTCAGAATCCTGCAAGGAGGAAGCAAGGGAATAAGTAAAATCATAACCCTGGACTTCAGGAGAGCAAACTTTGGTCCACAGACCTCGCCACAAACATAAGGAGAGGCAATTCCACCCAAATATGAGGAAAAACTTCTTTATTGTGAGGGTGCCAGAGCCCTGGAACAGACTGCCCGGGAAGGTTGTGGAGTCTCCTTCTCTGGAGATCTTCCAAACCCGCCTGGATGCAGTCCTGTGCCACGTGCTCTGGGTGTCCCTGCTGGAGCAGGGGGTTGGACTAGTTGTTCTCTAGAGGTTCCTTCCAACCTCAACCATTCTGGGATTCTGTGAGGCAGCACATAGGAACAGCCAGCCAGAGCTTTCAAGGGAAAGCTCAAAGTTTGGGACATTACCCTTATTCAATCAAATTATATCTTTACCAAATATAATACTACTAGTGGTTGTAATGAAGCATTCTGTTTCCTGAAGGACTTAAGTTGCCTGAAGATAATGACCCTGTATTTTGATTTGAACCTGAACCTCACACAAGTGAGGCCTTGTGGAGGAAGAGGCTGGATTTCCTTATAGGCTCCTTACACATTGTCCTTGGAAGTGTCAATGGTTTAATGTTCCTGCTCCAAATAACATCCTCTTGTTAAGATTCTGGTTCTCTGCAAAACACAGGAGTCACGAAACGCATGAGTTAGCACAAATATTCTACTTTTATAATGTTTCTCTTTGGTTGTAAGTGGCTTTCTAGATTTATCATTGATGAGTGACAAAGAGTGACAAAGCTCAGACTGTCCTGTCTTACTACAGAAAACAAGCTTGCTTGTGCAGTGAGGGACTCTCAGGCAATGTTCTCTAAAAAACTAAGGGTGGAAAAGACAAGACCGTAAAAGCATGCCAAGGAATCGCTGAATTGAGGGAAAGGTAACAGCTGGATTAATGTTCAACTGCTGCATTTTGGGGTTTGCCATGAATAATTAAGTGCAATTAATAAATGGTGCCCTGAAGACAGGATCAAATAGTCTTTGGGTGTGGTGCTTAATCCTTCCTGAGTTGGGGAGCAAGGCCAGCAGCCTATAATGGATTTAACTAATTCTCTTAATTGCAGCTTCATTTGCCTGATCTTTCTAAATGATATTAATCTAATAATTTGCAGAATAAGCACTTGGAAAAGACTTACCGAGATCACATTAGAATCTCAAAGATATATTTTTGTTCTTAGACTTTTTTAGTAGTAGAAGAGGTTTCCTCAACAATGCACGTTCTATAAGTGTGATTAAGCATGCACAGGTTTTGTAAAAAGAATTTGAAGCGTTATTAACAAATTCAACCTTCAGAATTGATTTTGTAACAACAAGTTCAGTAGGGCTCCTTTATTTATTACTATATGTATTAGGACTCATTTACTTATTTATAGATTAAATGTGTTGTAGAGGACTCAGAATGTCAACATTTCACTCTTTTTCCTGCTCTGGGTAGTGATGCAATATGTAGATCTTTGTGTTTTGCAAAAGAAACATTTTCTACCTATTGGTGAAAAAACAAGAGCCTTAGATGAAGACGACTGCCAACAACTTCATTCTTAGGCACAACAGAAAAATGTCCTCTGACAGCAAAGCTTGTCCGAGATAAACTTAACAGTGTGTGTGGAAAGAAGTGAAGCTAAATTAATGCTATTAAGTTGCCACAGGGGACTATGTCTGACAATTCGGAGGTTTTTCAGCCACTTTGGTTTTGATCCTGTTTGGATTATTTGGATTTTTCAATGAATCAAATAGATGGAAAAAAGTCAGTATTCCTAGACTTAGACCCCAAAATTAACGTGTCAGTGCTCAGTACGTATCCTGAATGTGTCTTCAAGAGTTTTAATACTGTACCATAAGTGTAAACATATACACACCTGTGCTGGCTTAATGTATGTTCACACTGCTTTTCCTTTTCCTTCCTATGATTTGCTGTCTCCACTGTTATGTTTTGCCTTCATTAGGGTTATTACGAAAGGCTATTTTTTATCCAGTATTTATACAGTCTTAAGCACAGGGACTCTAAAGAAACCTCACACTAGCGTACTATATAATTAATAACACTAATACTGCAGTTAATAACTGAGAACAATTATTATTTTATTCCATCATCAAATCAAAGAAAGAACGCTGCTTTGAAGCAAATAATACATGCTGTCAGAAGTAGCAAAATACTTGCGATGCCCATAGCCCTTTTGCTGCTCTTAGATAGCCACTAACTCACTTAATTTTGTGTAGTTTAGCACATTACAAGATTGTTCAAGAGTGCCATAAATGATGTCAGGCACCATCAGAAACCACTTCAGAAAATCATTGCCTGTAGCCAGATCAAAAGGTGAACACCTGGAAACTTGCAGTGCTGGGAAAGCAGAATAAATCTTTTTTTTTTTTTTTTTCTTTCTCTTCCTCTTGGAGATTTGTTTCTTTTTGCCTTAAAGAATTTGAAAGGTTTATTTACAGCTTTTCAAATGACCCCTAATCTATTTAGAAAAACATAGCATGGCAAATTCATCTCGGGTGTAACTCCATTTGTTGACTTAAGCAGACTTGTACCAAAGGAAGCCTGGCCCAGGAGCTCCTCGGTGGAAAAAACCAAAGCATTTGAACATAACAGTTAATTGAATTGTTGAATGCCATCAGAGACTGTCCTGGAATATATTTATTAAAGGCAATTCTTTTATTTTGGTAAGATTTTATCAGCCACTGAAACTCACTTATGGCATAGCTTTAAAACTTCTGATCTACAGGCTTCTCTGCTTGAGGCTGATAATTTTCACAGCACCTGACAACATTTAGAGACATTGTATTATGTAGTTTAGTGAAAACCAAGATCATAAATAATGTGGAAAATTGCTTATTCTGTCAGATATCAGCCTGATAATTAATTAAATAATCCGTCAGGGTCAACTTTTAGGAAGTAATATAAAAAGTTATTTATTGTGGTAATGCAGAATTTAGAGACATGCTGGGATTTTGTCACAAAGAGTACATAAATAATATTAAAATGATGTCTGGTATAGATAATTTAGTCAAAATACAATGTTTGTTTAAACTTACAAATTGCTGTCTTTTTTTTTTTTCTTAGTCAGGTATATATTGATTTATTATTTTTCTCAAAGATGGGTCCAAACCCTGAGTCCAGAAATATGAATATTTTTATGAGCTCACAAGCCCTCAGAAAAAGCACCTGGGGTTAAGACAACCCTCAGAACTGGTAGTTGTTACTTTTGATGTACTACTTAGACAGCATAGATCTGCCATATGGTGTATATGGGAGCAGGTACACAAGCTGGAAAGAAATTGCATGAAAAGACTGGCAAAAAATAATAAATAAAAAGGAGACACGGAAAAAGGAAGGGAGAAAATTAGCGAGGGAAAGAAGAAAGAGCTACTTTGGAAAGAGGAAGGCAGCAAGAATAACTGGGAGGAAGAAATGAGGGCAAAGCATCCGTGGGCACCACTCCTTCTACACGCCTGCTGATGGATAAACAGTTTATGTTCTTCACCATGAACAAGCCCCAATTTACAAAAGGTGATGAAGTCAATAAAACACTGGTGAGTAACTTGTGTCAGAGCATGCATTTTCCATTTTGCTTTGAAGAATCAGTTGCCGTGGTTTAATTTAAACTCTAAAGAGCTAGTGACTGTTAGAGTGAAGGGCTCTCTGCTTTTCTAACTACACAAAATCCTTACAGTCATAACCATTTTAGTGTGAAAGGGAAACAATGACCTCACCTTAAAAAGCAGATTTTGACTATTTGTGTCTTAACAAGTTTTCCATCCCTTTCTTCTGACTCAGCCAAGGCGTGTGCCATACCACGATGAACGCGGTGCGCTCACTGCACTGCCCGGGCCTCTCGTCATGGCTAATGGATAATACTTATTAAAGAAGCTGGCTAGGTATATGCTTATGCCTTGCTGCTAACTATATTTGTTTTAGTGTGCATGAAATTTCAGCCTGATAGAAATATTATAGGGAAAAAAATAAAGCAGTGGTCTGTAGGAGGCTGATCTGATATATACATTAAACTTTTGAATTTACACATACACACAAAAAAGTTATTTTTCTCATATGAAGCAACAGCTTGCAATTTAAAAGCAATGTTACTGCAAAACAAACAGTTGTTTTGATATAAGCTAATGCCCATACTTCTGCATGAATCTGATCATACATCTTCCTGGGATTTCAAAACTGGGATTTTAAAACTGACTTCTTGAGAGCAACATCAGGCTCTGTAGGAATGACTGTATTACAGACTATATTTTACTCTGAAATTATAAAGTCTAAAAACTTTCATGGTTTCCCTCTGACAAACTCTCTTGTATGAGCCGCAGCTACAAGCCTTTCAGCAATATCAGGTTACAAATGACAAATCTAATCTAAACAAAACATTTATATATTTGAAGTTTACTGTAATAAAAGCTTTATTCAGTTAGACTACTTAAACTTTTTAATAGATCAAATACTTGACACATATATCTTTTTATTTCTAAAAGTTGCATCTCTATAAAAGTTTGGAATGATAAATAATCTGAATAGAGAATAATACCTCTCAGTATTTGCCCTATAGTTTATATGTATTACTATTGCATAATAAATAGATGTTTCAAATATTTGTTCGCAGAGGTCTTTTCTTGAACTTAAGCATAAGTTATCCAAACAGTTGAAAAAGATTTATAGTTATGAAGAGGCCTGTATGTCAAGCAAAGTTTTATGATATGTTCCATAATAAATTAGCAATAAATGGATACAGGTGACTGTGGAATTTATGGCCTTTAATGTTTTAATGCTTCACTAAAGAAAAGCCTATTATTAAGGTCCTAAAGGGTAATACAAGAATACCATCTACAAATTGTCAAATTAAATAGTTGTTGCTGGGTATTTGAGCAGGGGAACGCTGCAGTTTGGCCATTAGCAGGGGCAGCGGGGAAATTACTGGAAAACGAGAGCGTAGCAGAGGCACACACGAAAATCTCATCCTCTGACCCCTCTTGGGGCCTGTTGCTTCTGCTCACGCTAGCATGAGGCTCACGGGCCTGATCCTGCAGCCACCCCTTATTTAAATAATCTGTAATTATCCATGTAATCTTACTAAGTCTCCTCATAGGGCTCTAAATTACTCATACAAGCTAAAGGCTGCAGGATTCATCCCTGTTTAACTGAGCACTTTGCCCCACGCTGTTTGACTGTTTGTAAGTATTTCTGTCTATGGGAAAACTACTGCTTGAATACAAGAACTGAAAACGGTGTGGAAAACTGTCCTAATGCTAACTAACATTCAGCTAATGTTGGAAAATGCTTTAAAACATATTCATACCAAAACCCAAAGCAGACGACGTGTCCAGTACAGCTCTCTGGGAACCTTCGCTGTTAACCGATCCTGAATGGTTAAGCCCAGGCAAAAAATAAAAACACTGATAGAACTGGAAAGAGTCAGATCAAAAAGAAACAAACTTTTGGATCAAACCAACCATCGGATGTGGTGGGGTAAAGGTGAATTCCTCTTTGAAGCGAAAGCAGACCTGGCAATAAGGAGTTAAGACTCAAAACTCTGTGGCATTGCTGGCCACACCACAGCCTGCCCATTTATAGGAAAACCCCAAAAGAGATGTAAGACAGACCCGAGTGAGCCCTCGCGAAAAGACTGGGTCAAAATTACCCTTTCAGCTCACGCGTATCCGAGCCATTAGCGCTGTGTCCGCACGTTAACACATCAGCACGAAGGCAGGGCAAGCGGCAGGCGAAGGAGTCATCCCGAGGAGCTCCGGGACTGCTCATCTCTAAAAGGAAACACATGTTATCCACCTCTCTGTCTAATAGAGCTGGACAGTAATTAAAAAATATCTTTTATTTGGAGAGCTGGGTCTTGAAACTAACAACTCGCCCCATTAATCTTTTTGATCTACTGCAGTGATCTGCTCCGTGGGTCAAGGAGCAGCTTTTTTGCCATTTGTACGGGGCCGGGCTCCCTGACAGTCCGCTTAACAGTAAAACAGATATAGTCATGCATGTAGTTATCAGCTAGTAGTGCTTGGAAAAGGGATTGTGCTGGAATCGTTGTCTGGTCACGTAACAGCCTCCCCCAATCTCTCATCCCACTGGGCTCCCATTCTTCAGTCTCCTTTAAAACTGTTGCATTTCCTCAGAAATTAAATTTAGGTGATATTGGACTCTGTGAGAGTCCATCATCAGCCATAGTGCATGGCATTGTTATGATGAGGGACATTTATTTTGCTTATTATAAATTTCAGAAACAGCAGACAAACCTATCTACCGTTATTTAGAAGCCATGAGATGTGCTCAACAGATATGTACATTCCCACATGGCAGCTAACACTTGAGGGGTTGTCTAACCTTTACAATGTACCATTTTGACCATACACAGTGATGATGGCAATGGGATTTTCCACAACTGGGGTATTTCCCTTCAGCTAAGGCACCTTGCTGTGTGCTACCTGTAGAACTGAATTGGCCGAGGTGCTATTGCTTGTATAAAAAGACAGGGTCTGTGGTGAGGACAAAATCTATTCATAACCAGAACAGTTGCCAAATAGTAATTTCATGGCAGAGCCTTGAAGGTCAGATTTTTTAGCTGGTCTAATATTATGTTGGAAGATATCAGGTAACCATGTTCAATTTCTCTCTATCATGGCTTCGGTTAAAAGACGTACTTTCCACTAGAGATAACCATAATAATGTTTCATTAACCCTTTAGACTTACTCACATTGCAGTTCCTTTCCTTTCTGTAGACCACTATCATAACAAGAATGGGGGTTTTTCCTTATTTTGACAGTGCTAGGAATGTCTTTTTATTTTATTTTTTATTTTTTTAAGCAATTTGATGAACACCTGTGATTTCATCTGGAAGCTGTTTTTAACTTTATGCTGTGAATAGCTGACTTCCAGAATGCCCTTCAGTCCATATGTCTATCAGATGTATTCCCATGTTTCGTTGTCTTGGGGCGTGTGTTCTTTTCCTTCTTTCTTTTCTTTCTTCCTTTTTTGTTGTTGTTGTTTTGACTGTGGCATTGATTCCTGAGCCAATCACCCTGATGGAGGTGAGTTGTGAAGCCCTCTGAGATAAAACACTGCTGCTATATTTAAGTATGACCTCTGCTCCTAAGAGTCTTCTGCTACGCTCTATGCAGACAAGCACTGGCTATTGCTCTCCACAGCGACTTGATGATCTCTAGAGGTCCCTTCCAACCTCAGCCATTCTGTGATCCTGTTTGTGACTGCTTGATCCTTATGAGCTATTGCAGAAGTAGAGTCAACTGAGTGTCACTGTCCCTGCAATCCTGGCTGAGAGTGCAGGTTGGGCTGTACTTAGGATCAGAGAGAAAAAAATGGCACTTACTATTGCCATTGCACCGCATCGTGGTGAGAATTATCTAATTAGCTGATGTCTGCTAAGTTCATCAGATCAACTGGACACAGCAGAGAATCCTGTCTTTTGTACAGACATGTGTGTTCATGAAAAAATCTGATTTTTCAAAGAGTCCAACATTAGGGAAACTCTAAAAAGATTTCATTGTTTCCTTGTGTCTTCTTCCTTTCTGGCTTTCTCCAACATTTGCTTAATTTATCTAGCATACTTGTGAAAAAGAGATAAAAACTGCAATGCAGTACATAGAAATATTCTTCTCTACAATTACAAAGCTATAAAATAGGGTTTTCAGGCTACTCTGCCTTTATCTATTTTCCACCATGATAAATGCTTTAAATGCATTATATTTCTATGTTTCTTGAGATTTCATATGTATAAATATTTTAATAGCATCTACAGTAGAGTTTAAGTGAGTATAAAATAAAATGTATGTGTTTCAGATGCTTTTGAGTTTAAAAGCAAAATATGGAAGTGAATAAATGATGAGGTATAATGAACTGCAATTGCTTTAGGATTTTCAAACATATTTAAATGATTGCAATGTCTTCATGCGTTCAGCTGTATTTCAAAGAGCTTTCATAAGGATTCCTCCTTCGTCTAGATACTGTGCATTGGGAATGGGTGTGAACCAAACCCCTAGGTCTGAACACTCTTGTTACAATCTGTGGCTCTAGAGCACAATTTGAGTTTTGCAGCTGAGGTTCCTCCCTGTTATGTACACGATTGCCAATTCTTGTAATACATTGTGCAAGGCACCATTTCTAGCATTAAAATTTTATCTTTGACTTCTAAGGGCAAGAACTAGGACAGAACAGATGCTAAACTTTAACATAACTAAGAGGGACTGATGCTTGGATACAGGACTGCGGGGATAGACTGTGTTTCCAGTTGCTGCAAGTGCAGACTGCTGCATCCCTTGCTATGTCCTGCAAAGTATGTGATTGCTTTTCTGCTTGAGCAGCACGCACTTAGCTAGAAAACAGTATAGTTTATAGAAAAATAGAGCAACAGAAGATGTGTGGCTTTCAGGCCCAGTCTGCAGGAGCCACTGTCACAGAGTAAGCAGGGAGAGGAGGGAAATGGGAGCAAAGTCTGTTCCTAGGCACTGAGTGAGGTGGAAGGAAGGGGGATGTCTTTTCCTTTCAAGAGGAGGAATGGAGGAGATGATGGAGGACAAGACAGAGCCACGTCCAAGAAAAGAAGAAGAAATTAGGATGGAGATTTTTTTTTTCTGGGAACAAGAGAAGACCAAGCAAAATCAGAAAGAGCAAGAAGAGGTTAAGCCTAGTAGAAGGAAGGAATTGCTGGTTGCAACAGGAGGAGAAAGATGATGAGATGGATGTTTGAAAGGGTTGCTGTAAGAGATGGTACATATACCATCCTGATGAACAAGAAACACAAGGGAAGAAAGGGTTGCTGTAAGAGATGGTACATCCTGATGAACAAGAAACAAAAGGGAAAAAGCTGTGCCATTTCATATGTTTTTAGGCATTTTGGGATATACTATAGCAGAAAAGGGGATGGAGACGGAGGGCAGAAAGCAGGGCAGAAAATGAGTGAGCCACCCTTGGGATTTGTGATGCTGGTGACACTTTCCAAATGCCCAGTAAGGGCTTTCTAAAAAGCAGAGTTTCTTCTAATACCTGAAGAGAAACTTATCTAAGAAAAGCATCAGTAGATATAACTATCTCCACAGAACTGAAAGGTACATGTACAGCTTTCCTATAATGAAGGTCTACTGTGCCCTAGTCTCTGACTTCCTGAGTTAAATTATTTACAGGGTTGGTTTTTTCGTATTAAATGTTGGTGATAATGCAGAATGATGCATTTATTTCAAGCTGAGTTTTACATCCAAATATATGTGTCTCATTTGATTAACAGCTACTTTTGCAAACACAATATTGCCTCATCTCAGCAGCATTTCTACTATTATGTAATAGATACAGCCACATTCAGGAAAATTTCTCTTTCGTTTTTTTCTTTTTCTGTACATATCTCATTGTCTTCCTATTCTTTCTGTAGTTTATTTCAAATCAGTAGGGACTCACGGAAAAAAAAGTGGAAGTTATGCTAATGAAATTCTGTGTTTCCCTTTTAAAGATACAAGCATAATCTTTTGCTAACATTCTTATTACAAATTCACGCGAGATCAAAATTCAAAATTATTTTCACTTTCAAAATAATGAAAGAATGTAAAAATCTCTTAGAACACAAATTTGGACAGAGTAGAGAGTACTGCATCTTGAAATCAATAGTTAAGTTCAAATATAAAGATATAATTCCACTATTAAGGGTGCTGTACGGTGAGTCTACCTAGAGATTGTCTGTAGATGCAGTTTATCAAACATCCCTGCTCTGGAATCAGAATAATGAAAAGACAGCACAGACACATTTTTTTTTCCCTGGGAAATAAATTAAACTGCATTAAGCATTGTTATTTAACTGGAGTTGGATGTGTCCTTCTGGTTTTATTTCTACACAGCTGAAGCTAAAATATGTATTCTTGCCCCCTGTCATTTGATTAAAGAATGTACTCAGACTCCTAACATTTGCACTGCTGTCTTGCTGCCATCATTAAGAGAACCTATTGCCTTGTAAAAATGTAGCTACATGTGTTTCATAAAAATCTATATATAAAAAAAAGCCAGCACTAGGGTACTTACATCTTCTGGAACAATTCAATTCCGAAACAAGCATCTCTGGTTCTTCTTCCTGCAAATGGATCAAATTATATTTCACTAGGTAATAAAGTGTGGTACAAGAGCCTGCCCAATCTGTTTTCATCTTGTCTTGTACAAAGGAGCAAATACACCTACTCGTTATTCAATCTACTTGCCTGAGTTTGGCATATATTGAATATAGAGCTCTCCTTGGACACTGCAGAGGTTAACTGCTCCTAACAATCTCTTTCCTTCCCTTCTGGGAATGTTTTCACCATGATCAATGGAAACAACAAAAGAGAATGTCACAATATTCTGGAATGAACGTGCTGGTGCAAGTCACAGTGACGAAGCCTAGTCCATACCTGGAGATATTTTGAAATGCAGCAGGGATGGATTTTCTCTGCTCCTGCAGAGATCTTTGCAGGATTGAAAGTACAAATTATTAAACATTGTTATCCTTCATTCACTTTATTGGTAGTGTTTGTGTGATTATCAGTATGCATGTGAAAAACAGCCTTTCAGAAGCTAACGTGGAGGTGCGGGGCCATTCATTCAGCAATCATTCGAGAGGAGGAGATGTATTTCTAAACGCAAATGACCTGGAATCTAAAGCTAACTGTGAGCTAAATATGAGCATTGTCATCTGTAAGTGGTTCTGCTGCAGGCAGCAAGTAAAAACAAAAATGTTTTTAAAAACAAAAGCTTGAGAAGTATTTGTATATAATCCATAGACTCTGCAAGAAGAAATTATACAAGTTGCTACTCATGTACAAAAAAAATGAATAAAATGTGGATAAGGCTGAAATGTTTCCTTTGCTCTCATTTTTCTCAGCAATATTTTTCTAGTCACTGCACTGAAAGTAGCTACATTGCATTTTGATGTAGTTAGGCTCTTTTCAAGGTGTGAAATTGGTAAGCACCAACACAAAAGGAAAAAAATCTTTTAATACTGTGTTGTGCCACTTGAAGCAGTATTACCCTTTGGCTAAGAGCCAGTAAACTCTAGTGAGAAATATTTTATAGCGCATGGCTATAATAAAAGATATTTAAACATGGCCTAACAATGGATTAAACTAGTAAGACATAGTTTGTGTTAGATCCCATGGATGAATATCAAAAATAGAGGCAATATTTTTGAAATAACAGCCAGCAGTGAAAAGTTTATTTCTAATATAAACCAGACAGTCCCCAAAATAATTTGTGGTTTATTTAATTCTTACCGTTCATCTTGTGTTCTTTTGAGTAAGCTAAAGTAAGACACCCGCGTAAAAACACCAGCTGTTTTAGATTTTGATTCTGGATCTCTACTGAGCTGAAAAACTGTAATGTGCATCTGCAAGGGTGGGGAGTCATTTCTGTAAACACAAAAAAATAAGGATTTTTGTGGAGGGGAAGGCAGATTTTGAGGAGGTGCATTTGGGAGAAGAGGAACAAAAAAACAACCTCACTAATAAATTATAATAAATTACTGTTTTGTCATTATCTGGTTATATTTGCACAAACATCAATTGTATGCAAGCCCTGAAAAAGAATGTCTCATTGCCTTTAATATGCACTGCAGTGTACACCCATACAAAGTCATTACTGTAACAAAACCAGCTGCGTGTAATAGAAAGCAAATGATTTACAATGTTACTATAAGAAACTACTTTATTTCATATTATCATAAAAAGAACAGCACTGAAAATTTGCATGACAAACGCAAGAATCCAGGAAGTTCCAAATCTAACTCATTTTCAGGTTTTAATAGGTATTAACTTACGAAGGTGAATTGTTAAGAATATTTTGTTTTGAAGAATATTTCCTAAGAGTTTAGCTGCAAGGAAGCAACTTGCATTTAAATAAATACCTATTAGTCCAGTAGATGAAGAAAACAGTTTGAAATCCCTGCTGGACCTAAACGAAGCATGTTTACTTTTATCCCTGTGCTTTGGCTGAAAGTTCTGATCTATGGGGGATCCTTCTCAAGGCTGTGGCACTTTACTCCCTACGCAAGGCTTGCTGGATTAGATGGCATTATTCTTTAAATTGCAGTTCTATTATCACCTTGCAGAGTTACTGTTTTCAATTGGTGTAGAGCTACAACAAATGCGCTTAATGCATTTCAAATGCATGTCCTACCTGGGCATACAGAGTTACCTGAGTGATGTAGCAGATTATAGCACCCACCTGAGTGAAGACACTTCTGCCCAATGCAAATCACAGCCCCAGTTTCTTTTGCACGGTGGAAGGGGAGCTTGTTTTATGTAGCTGTTGAGGGAGATAACAGCTGCTAGGGAAAAGGTGGCAGTCACGTAAAACCAAAACTAAGTCTTGAACAAATGAAGCTTTATAAAACCCAGGCAGAACTCAAACAAATGTTCAATGAAAGTCACTTTTACGGCTTTACTTTGGTTTATCGCAAGGCAGTAATAAATGTGTCTCATTAAAAGCCAGTAAAAGAACACCACCTACACCACCGATTGCTGTAACTGTAGATATAGCAGATCTGGAATAGTTACCTAAAGACCCTCATTTCCTAGCATTTAATGCTTCCCTGTCCATATAAACTTGCTTTCTATGGATTTAAAGACTGTTGGATGCTAAAAGCAGCAGCTGTTGCTGAGAAAATGACACTTTCAAAGCTCCGTTTCTTTCTCAAGGTGAATTTAGAGGAAGGTTAAATGAACATATAGCTCTTGTTGGCTAAGGAGAACACGCCAGCAGAAAGACAAGCAATTCTCCCATTCTGTCTAAAGCGAAAGTGTTTTACCCCATCTTTATTGCTCAGAGGGTCAAATTCATTCCTGGTAAAAAGGCATTTCCCATGGTGAAGCCCCAAGAAAATCCTGAAAAATGCTGGCACCTGTCAAGAGATGGGGATGTGAAAGTGGGGGAGGACCTGGCACGTAGAAGCTGGGATTAAGGGTGGGAGCCACCACATAAAAGGTTATTCTTGTTCTAGTTAGAACTTTTTTATTGCGTAGAATTTACATACATGCTTATTAAGTGGTTTAAAAAAGAAGCCTGACAGATATTAAACAGCATGCCACACTCTTTATGCTGCTGCCATGCAGATGTGTCCAAAGCATAACCAGACTCACATTCAGCACTTAGCTGCTCTATGGGAGAGTGTATCTCTAGCAACATTCTCCAAACTTTTGGGGACAATTAAATTAGCTTGAGTGTTGGAAACTTTTTTTTCTTTTTCTTGATTTGAGCCTTTGCTTGATCTCTCAGTATGTTCCAATTACACAGGGAAAATATACAGCAAGTGTTTTAATAAGCTAGATTGAATTTCCTAAACCTAAGCTAGTAGTAGAATTACTGGGCCAGGGATTCTGGCACAGCTGTGTGCGAGCTGGTGGGAAAACTACTGGAATATCATGACTAGTCTTGGTGTTCACACTTCAAAGAAGGCATGGAAAATTGAAAATAGATCAGAAAAGAATGATTTCAAGATCTGGAATAGCCGCCTTTTAGACATAGATACATGCAGCCTAGTTTGTTCAGTTTATCAAAAGGAAAGTTAAGAGACTTGATCACCAGTGCTAAGACCTACATGGGCAGAAGATTCACGTGTAGGATGTAGAAGATGTAATGGACAAGTTCAGATTATGGATAAAGTAAACAAGAAAAGCAAAGTGGTTAATTAGTCATCGGGAAAATTTCTACAAAGGATTGCATGTTCCTTATCCCAGGAGCTGTTCAGTCAAGACTGGACATCTTTTTGACGTGACAAGATACATCCTCTTTGACCTATAAGCTGGAGTCACATGCAGGATTCTAGCCAGGGCAAGTGTGTTAGCTGTAACGATCCTCTAAATTTTCCAAGTACGTGGTGCTACGGGTACGTCAATCTTATTCGGCTGGATTAATTGTCAAAATTAAAGCCAGTGTAAGGACAACATGTTGTCCTCTTTAATGCTACGTGCTTCACAGCACCTATTGATGCTCTGGAAAGCCTTACCACCCGTGCTCGGGGTGTAATTTCTCCTTTCCTTCCTGATGCCCTCCAAGCTTGGCCTTGGATGTGCCTGCCCACCAAGGGAGGTGGCCTAAGTCCAGATCCTTAGTCCTTGGTCTCACTCTCTCTGGTGAAGGACTTCCAGGGAGCAGTGCATTACACCCACTTTAGTTTTTAGTGTTTAATCTATGAAGATCCTTCCTCAAAGTTTGATCTAGGAGGTAGTGCCATATCATTATAATGAGAATAAGTAAACGATAATCGATCTGCTCCTCTTCTCCCCATACCTTATCCAAATCATGTTGTCTAAATATTTTTGCATCTCTGACCCATTATTTCAACACACATTTCTGTAGAATATACACAAATGGAGCAAGGTAATCTGTTTCATCCAGTCCCACCAATGTCATACACCACCTGTCTTCCTTTACCTCTCTATTAATCTCACACATGCACAAATCTTGGGTTTGGCACTGGGTAGAAAAGTGAATCTCTGCTTCTATATTTTAAGTCATTTCAGAAATGATCCTGAGAAGTGGTATCTTGGCTGGGATGATACTTGAATTAGCACTTATAGTAAGGGTTATTTTCACAGGAAAGCCAGGCTTGTGCCTCTTCTTCGAGTCTGTGGTCTTTATGCATTTTCACGTCACTCAAACCCAGCAGTGGTGCAATCATGAATGCCTCATCTAAGAATTTCTGGAACCTCTTGGTATTGCTGCTAAGGGGTAAACGGCCCAGGTACTTGGATCTGTACGCTGGCCAAAAGCTTCTGGGATAAATTAATCAGCTAGAATATCAGCACACCAAATTTGTGTAGTCTTTTCTGCCACTGTAAAGGAAGGTGAACATGCTGTTGCAGTAAGGGATAAAGGGAAAATGAGACTGGGTAGTAGCAAGGAAACAAAAGAGAAGCTGAAAGAAAACAAAATATGGAGACGATTTAAAATCACTTAAGAGACCTGTTCCTGATAATGCATTTTTTTTCAAATGATTATGACTTACATGAAATACATTCAGACATCTTCTTCTCATTAGAAATACTAAGTTGAAAAAGATATAACCAGTATCCCAGTGTGTTCTTCTTACATGAGCTTTTGAACCACAGCTACGAAGTTGCATCCAGCATCGGTTTGCCTGAATCTCACATGTTCCTGGTTGATGAGACATCTGTGTTCTTACATGGACAATCATATTTACTCTGACACCAGGGAGGATGTTTCTAGAGAACGATTGCTAATGTGTTAGCATGGTTCCTAGTTCCTGTTCTTCTATTAAGATTGGTATGCTTCATCTTTGTTTTCATATTTTTCTACCGATAGAGCTTCAAAAGATTTGCTATAGAGAGCTTTTACTATTACTCACTTCATTTTCACCATTAGACAATATTGTTAAATATAAATGGGAAAAGAGGGAGCACCACAGGTTTCAGGCTTGAAGGTAGAAGGAGAAGTGTAAGATTCTTACCAAAATAAGAAAACACATCACTTTTGCTGCCATTCGAAGCCATGGTTAAAGAAGCTCAGTGTGGCCTGTACGTACCAGCTTTCTGAGAAATTCCACTTGTAGAAGGAAAGACTAAGAAGGATGAATGGTAAACGTATAAATTCAACGAGAGACTGTAATATCAGGGAACTTTTTTCATTTTTATTTACAGATTTCAAAAAAAAAATTAAATGAGAAAAAAAAAATAAAAAAAAATATAATGAGAAAAAATTATTAGGTTGGCATAATTTTATAAAAAAAAATATAATGAGAAAAACTAATGAGATTGCATAGATTTTCTTCCATAGGAAAGTCATTATAAGGCTGCAATAGTAAGAGGTAGAAAAAAAATGAGATTGGTTAGTAGTGAGGAAATAAGAGACTCAGTAGATTTCAAGTGTAGGGGAAAAGGGTTAGAAGCTACATACAATAATCAGAGGCTGAGTTCTGATCTCAGTTATGCTGGAGAAAATTCAAAATAATTATTCCTCTGACTTCAGTGGAGTGATCCTAGATTTATGGTACTGTAAATGACAGAAAAAATTGGACTGAATATAGAAATCATTTATCTAAGGCCCTAACTATAGTTGCACACTTCAATCTGTAAATAATGCCACTAATGCACATATGGCTAATTTACATCCAGACTATGAGAACACATCCAGCGCTGATTTCCAGGATGCTTGAGCCCTAGGCAGTGCCAAAATAAATTCCCATAGCCTTCATAATTCTTCCAACTCTTGGTGTGGGGAAGAAGATGCACTACAAATATTTTGGAAAAAAAAAAGTGTAATAGTGTAATTTTATCTGTTACATGATTAGGTATTGGATGATTCTTACCAAAAAAAAAAAAAAGAGAAAAAGGAAAAAAGAAATAAGGCATAGAAGGCAGCGCTCCATGTCTGCTTGCATGAGATCTGTAAGTTCCCTCCTCTCAATAAGTTGTTTTTATCTAATTTGTCTCGTACTGAGAGCAGAATTTTAGGAGCAGCTTGAGGTTTCTAAGAATAAACCATGCTTCAAAGGAAGGAGGGCTCTAAGTAACAGTGGAGAACAGTGCTTGGAGTACATACATTTAACACACACAAAAGTTAACTACAGCTATTTAATTTAGATTCCTTCTATAATCACATATTTATATTAAGATGTTGCTGAAGCCAAATTGAAATTTATATTGCTAGAAGGCAAAGATGATATAAAATCTGAATTATTCATCAACTCAGAAAGAGAAAAATAATTCTGCCAAAATGCCAAATATTGTTCTGGGCTTTATACCAGCTCTGTAGTGTGGGGTGAAGAGTTGGAAAATGCACATCGTGGTTTACCAGGCCGTGAATAAAAGGAAGAATATACGTCTAAGTTTAACAAATATAAAAACTCTCTTTCCTTGTATCAATATTTTATGTTATTTTACTTTGCTTTATCTTTTTTTTTATTATCAGGGAAGGATTCTCCTGTTACCACACATGGGAGGTGATGAGACCCTCCAGTAAACTGCAGATTAATCACAGCTGACTCTGTGCTGCAGGTGGATCCCATTAGACCCTTTAACAACAGAAGAGATGGGGAAGTGCCCCCCTTGGAGGGAGTGGGACAGAAAACATTTCTGGGAAAAGGAAAAAAATAATGATAATGGGGGTGGGGAGCAGCTAAGCCTAGAATGGAGCCTTGGGAATGGGCAGGAAGTTTAAGTGCATTTTTTAGTTAAGAAGATGAAGATTCAAGAAAGGTGATTTTTCACTCTTTTCAAGGAGCACTTTGCTTCTGCTTTAAGGTGGGTATACAGTTTGGCTACTGGTAATGCACTACACAGAAACTAAGAATGGAAACATAACAATTTAATGTGTTTGCAAAGAATTCCTTATCTGTACTCATGTGAGAGATGTTGGATGTTTAGATCTTGTAAAGCATTCTGTGGAGGGGAAAGAAATAGAGATGTTCACAGTACTGCTCTTAGGAACATTCACAGAATGTAGTTTCTTTTATTTCCTCAGATTCTCCTTAAGAGTTGATAACTGAAGTTCTGAGATAATAGTTTGAGATCCTTGGAGACCTATAAAGAGAGAATAAACATGTGATATGCTTAAAACCAATGAAAAATACCTCTAAAAACACCCTGCATATTCAGACAATGACAAAAACCCTTTTTTGCCCAATTTGTTAGGAAATCAGAAAAAAGGTCATAATTTTCAAGTTGTTTGGTTCTATTGCTAACCATAAATAACATTTCTTAGGTTCTGTGAAGTACAGAAAAGATTACTCTTTGCAGAGATGACTAACGTTATCCTTGATGCTTGTTGTGTTTCTTCATGTTACTTTCCAACGCAGGAAAGTTGTTTGTCACTGTAAAGCATGAGCCATCTACTGAAAACAAGAAAAGAATGGGTGTGTTTTGAAAATAGATGTCATACAGTCTATTTTCATTTATAATAACTCTTGAGGCTGAGCCTCTGTTTATGGTGATTTTTTGGGGTGAGTGTTTCTCTAGGTATTGCTGATGAAAGATAAAATCCTAGCAGGTCTAAGGCAGGACCATGACCTGCCAGTGTGCCTCAGATCCCATGTGGTTATTTCAGGTCAGAAGTGCTCAGTGAACGACCTGCCAGTGTGCCTCAGATCCCATGGTCAGAAGATCCCCCAGGTCAGAAGTGCTCAGTGAAGTTGCATGATGCTTTGATAGAAGAGCAAAATATTTTGCTTCTTTATGAGCTATAGAAAAGCTGCCCAGAGTTCAATGTCTCTGGGCTTTTAATAGATTGAACTGGAATTTAACACAGGCACCAGACTAACATCTTGAGACACAGACAGTTTGTGTCAAACCTGGGTGACTGGCAAGTTTAATTACAGCGTTTGATGACTGTTTTACAACATCTGAGACTCTTTGAACTTCGCAATGGACAACAGCGTTGAAAGACTGTGAGACAAGCTCAGCTAAAAATGATCCAGAAGATACTGCTTCCAAAACTCATAGAGGTCCTGCTGTTTATTTGAGGTCTAGATATAACACACAATTCCAGTATGTCTATGACTCCAGATTTCTGATTGAAAAGTAACACACTGTTAATGAAAACGACGGACAGTTCCATGGGTACTTGTTTTGCTCCAAATCCCTCCACCCCTCTTCAGAAACACTTTTCCTTTGCTATCTCTTGTATGATCCTGCTTACTGCAATAGTGTAAGAAAACCCATGAGGGCAAAAAGCAGAAACTACCTTCTAGACAGATGGGAGAATAAACAGTTGGAGGAAAAAAAGCAATCTCAGAGGGGGGAAAAAATGGTACAGGAGTAGTGATAGCTGAGGGCTCAGCACTGCTGGGAAAGCGTGTGCATGGATTCAGCCCTAAGGCTGAGCCCAAAGGCAAGTGGGTTACGAGACCACGATTTGAGAAGGGCTCTGTAAGCGTGAGCTCTAAAGGTGCAGGAGAGCCTATGGAGTAGGAAAGTGCCAACTCATTCAGCCTGAGAAAACTGGGAACACTTTGGGATCCAAAATTTGGGTCTAAAACATAAATATGATGAATGTTCATCTGGCTTCTGCTATTTACATCAAAACACAGAATTCCTCTTGATGAATTTTTCTCAAAGAGAGAAGTAGACAAAAACAGCAGCTATTACTAGCTGGAGGAAATACTTCCCATTCCAGATCATTCCAGGGGGTTTGAGCCCACTGTTTGATTTCTGAAATTCATTAATTCTAGTGAATTCCTTAAAACACATTAATTAAAAAAAATAGTGAAAGTTAAGATAAAGGGAACAACCAAGAATGTTCAGTGTCAAAATCTGCATAGTCTCTCCAGAGAATACGCAGCCTGGACAGTTGCAACAGCTTCTGAAAGTTGCAGCCAGTTATGCAGAAAGCAGAAGCTTGTTACGTTTCTAGACAAAATGAGCCCGTGCCTCGCAATTACATCATGTTCAAAACAAACACATCATCAGAGATCTGTCAACAAAGACTTTTTTATTCAGCAAATAATTTCAAAGAAGAGACTGCATTCTCCAAAATAGCGGAATGCTTCCTTCTTCACAAACAGAAATCAGGGAGAAATTAAATCATCAAATTAGCTGCTACAATTTACCAGTGTAAGTACAACTACTCTGAGCCTCCTTAGCAGTGTGTTTCTGCATGCAACTCGGAATGAAAAGCAGAGGATAGAATTGTCTCAGAGCAGGACAGGCTGGAAGATTTTCTTGCCTTTTCTTTTGCAAGGGCAGCCAGAATATCAAGCCTGATGTTTAATCAGATGTTCTGTTGGCTTGCAGAATGAGAGTTAAGAGGGAATTTCAAATTACTGAAATTGACAGAAATACACCATAATTCTTGGAATTTCCTCTTAAAAGCGGAAGAAAAAAAAAAAAAAAGAGGATTTTTTAGGCCAGAAATGCCTGGAAGAACATGTAATAGAGATAGATGGCACACATGAGGATTAAGGTTCCATATTAAATAGACCACAAATATCCACTGTTATTTTATGATAAACAATCACTTTTTAAGCTCACTCCCATTATTATATTTTGTTTTCTGTCCAAATCCAGTTGGTTTGGGGATATCCCACTATGATTTTATTTTTTTAAAGTCCTTTGTTTTGTTTGGTTCCTCCAGGAAGATTTTGAGTTCAAAATGAGTCTGGAACTTGCATTCAAAAGCAGCTTCCTTGAGAGGCGCTTTGTGATAGAGAGGATTTCTCTCTGAGGACACTTGGTAGCTCCTGTATCCTTCCCAGCCTTGTCTCTTCTCCCATCCTCTCACCATCTGTGTGGCTTTGGAGAAGGACAGCTGAGAAAAGCAAGCCCTGAATTCTTGCTGCTAAAGATACCATCAAAACTGGAAGCTCTGGACTCAGAAAATATTTTACAGTTTTGATTTTCACTGTGTCCTGTGCTGTTGGTGGCTGCTCCAACCACCTAGTTGTAGATATTCTCCCTGTCTCTCTTCTCTCACCTTGTCAGTCTACTTAGCTGTTTCATTCTAAAGGAAATACTCAGAATAAACGTTTGGTGTTTTGAGCTAACTAGAAGGAATATGGTGACCTTCTAGCTCATAAAAAGCCATGAGCCCCTTTCATAGAGAAAGCACAAATTACAGATCTTGCCAAAATTCAACCTCAGAAAAATTCTTCCCCTTCCCCAAGTGCCCTTTGAGTTTTAATTAGCTCTTTCAGAGTTCCAGCACTCTTTCATTTGTACTTATGTCTGCATATTCTGGTCAGCGAAGAGACAGAGAGAACAGAATTTGTTTGTCATCTCCATCAGCCTCACGTTATCCCTCCCATTCCCCAAGTGAACTGTTGTTTAGTTGGTGCTCACTACAAATTTAGGCAGAAGAAATGGTTTCTCAAAATCAGTCATCCTCATTAGCATTCCCATTGCAGTGCTACAGCAAAGTATTTAATATTAATGACAGTGATATTCCTGCACTGTTTGTCCTGCATCTACAGTGCTTGGTCTCACTACAGGAAGATGAAGCAAAAGCGAAAGAACAGCACACTCCCATAACCAAAATGGTGCACAGAAAACAAAATGGGTTTTCGAGTGTGATATTTACTATATCACTGTGGAGAGCGACAAGCAAAACTCGCAGCACATGCAGCCATGGAGCGGTGTTGGCGATTTAACGGGAAGCTCGGTCGTTTCTGGATTAAGGCTCTAACATGGTGCCAGGGGATACTGTGTTGCTGGAGATATCATTATTTAACTGAGGTGTTTTGTCATTTATATTGCACATTACATGCAAGAAGAAGACAATGTCCCTATCCTAAAGAGGATGCAATCAAAAAGCCGATTGCAGCTTAACCCCAGAGGAGGGTAGGAGAGAATAAGATACATACCCATCAAATAGAGCGGAATATGAGGGTATATGTGTGCTCCACCACATGAGGAGAGTGAGTGAGACATGAAGAGGAAGGTTTCCACTACTCTCACAACACAGAATGCAGAAGCGGTAGAGGACTAATACCTTGCAACTTTGAATGACAGGTTGCCTCCTGTATTGATATACAGTATTGCTAGGTACAAAAGTTCTTTCACCTTCCCCTGCGCAGCAGGAGATGGAAAAAGTTAGTCCCAATTTAAAAGGTATCATAATGAGAAGATAGAATACCCATAAAAGGTAAGAAAAAAGCATAAGTCCTACCTGTTACCCATAATCCATAAAATTTCCCAAAACACAGCATGCAAGACATTTGACACCAGCTTAAATAAATACATTCTGCCTACCCAAAATTCATTTCTTGTTTTAATTTGATATGTTAATCGCACTTGGTTTAGATTTAGTGCGGTGGAGATATTCTATTAGAACAGAATTAGTATGCGGTAAAGTTCACTTAAGAAATAATGTGATTTACATAAGCCTTACTGGGTTCAACAAGAACCCAGTGAATTACCCCAATTGCCTAAATCTCCTCCTTCCTCATAATCCTTTCTAGCTCTTCCAACCTCTTCCCTCTAGATAATCCATTCACATATTTTTTTGCCTAAATACAATCCTTAGAAATGCACTGAAGTTACCACTTACAACTAGACCTTCTGTTTTCCTACATGAACAAAAATCAGATACAGTGTAGAAGAGGAAAGACACGCCAACACCATATTAATTATCAGAGCGTGCAGACAAAAACCCAGTTCACAGTCAAAACAGAAGGGTCATCCAAGTAGTTTTATTTTTTTTTTAATTGTATGCAGAGATAATATGAATTTGGAGACTGAGACTGTAAAGGGATACCAATGACTAGGTGTAGACCAGCGGTCCCCAACCTCTCGTGACCTTGGACTACAACTTGCTCAGCATTGCGTGCTGCGGGGAACATCATACTCTGCTCTCCCTGATGGCCTTCAGCTATAACTTTTTAATTTCCTGTAGCTCTGAGCAGCATCGGGAGGTCTCCCAGATTTCTGTTGCTCGCTAACCCGCAAGCCACGGGCTGGGGACGCCTGAGAGGTGGATGAGGTATCATCTGACTTGGCTGTGGACCTCCTTGCTCATTGGGGTTGATGTGGGTGAGATACAGAAACCCACATCTCTAATTCTCTGTGGAGTTTTCTACTTTTTCCTGTTTTTTTTTTTCTTTTTTGTAAGTCCAAAGCTAAGGCCCCTGACTTCACTTACAGGTACGCACACATCTGTGTATATACACACACATATGTATGTAGCCTGCAGGTGTAACATCCTCCAAATCACATATCCTCAAAGCATCCATCAGTTATTTTTTGCCTTTTTTCATTAAACAGGATTGCCTGGGTAAGCGGGAGGAATAAAAACAGAAGCTCCAGAATTTCCTGGAACAGTTTGCACCATCTTTTTCAGCACAAAAATACACAGGACTTCCTCTAAACGGCCCATGCAGGCAGCAGACGCGGGACCCTACAGCGGACCCAAAGGGCGATAACGGCTCCTCGCACCTTCCTCCGTGCCAAAATCAACGGGAGAGGGGGGAACGGGGGACACTTTTTCCCTTGCGAGGGCCGTACCGTAAAAGCG